>ML425165.1:3204-62798 GCA_005239525.1 Nicotiana knightiana
ATTATTTTGTTAGTAGAATTAGTTAAACAACACAAATTGATATTTAAAAGTCTTGAGAAACTTGATTAAACACCAGTTTAGTATTTAATAAACTCAATTGATACGTTCAATTCTTCGTGGAATCGACTTTGGGCTTAATACCCCAGATTTATATTTGCAACGCCCGTTTAGTCTTTATAGAAGACATAGTTGAGCGTGATCATTATGCGACCGCATAATTTTATGTGTGGTCCGCAAATTTCTTTAACTTGTCAGGATTGGAGATCTACGGCCACATAATTTCGATCTGCGACCGTGAAGCATTCTTTATGCGGTCCACAAATTTGGAACTGCGGTCGCACTTGGCCTTCTATGGTCCGCACTTTTACGTCTGCAACCGCAAGGCATTTCTTCTGCAGCCGCACAATTCCTGTGCGGTATGCACTTCTGAGGGCTGGGAAACTTGGGAATTTTCACATTCTCTGAATGTTGTTCCTAGACTATCTTTTGCGGTCACACAATTCATGTGTTTTCCGCACTTTGCACTCATCATCTACGGCCTCAGATGAAAATTTTGCGGTCCGCACTTTGTGAGCTTCTGTGCCTTTTGTGGACTTGAGTTTAGATTACTCCTTTTTCAGTTAGATTTCATCTCGGGAGTCCATCTTCCAATATTCTTGCAATTTAGCACATTTCATCAATTTTCGGGAACACAATTAAACTCTTTTAGACTAAAACGAACGCTCAAAGGTTCTGTTAAGTAGTCAAAATCCCCACTTATCAACTCCCCCAAAACTTTTGTTTTTGCTTGTGCGAAAGCAACTAAATTAGTTCCCACCTCCACAAGTTAAGGTCCATTCCAGCTAATCAAAGGTGAGACATTCACACATCAATTGAGACCAACAATTACCCACACCACTTATGTATTATCAACAAGGCAACAAGTTAAACTTTTATGCATATATAGTTCTAATGTGACACTTGAACATCAAGAGTTGACTTTATTCATCAAAGAAACTCGCTCTTCCATGTAGGTCATTGTGGATCCCAAACTCCTCCTCCTCTACTCTGTGTTTGCCTACCTCGCTTAAGAATTTTAGCACTCAATCCAAAGATTTGCGAAAGGTTCACTCGTCTCTCTTAGGAGAATGTCGCAAGTACGACTTTAAGTACCGTAGGCTTGCCCTTCATGTAGATCACCACTAATGTAAGCTCACCCATCTTGAAATTACGTAGGGCTTTTTTGGAATGCAATGAAGGCTAAGGTTGGATAATGTCACCACTAGACAAGCGGGAATACTCACCACTAGCCTGTCACGTGGGTGACCCGGGTTCGATCCCCGGTAACGGTGCCAAAAAATTGATGTCGCCCAAATTCATACTACTGATTGGGATCGTGAAGAGGTCGATGCAATTATAATTACCCAACTTGAGTTGGGGTCGATTCCTCATAGATCTTATATTGGATTAGGTATATACTTAGACTAGGTGTACGACGTGATCAAAATGCACTTCCACATACTTGGTTGTTTCTTTCTACTTCTAAAAATTTATACTATTGTTTGTAAATGAAAAGCTAGAGAACGATATTTTTGTTGTTGTTATTTTCCAAATTTATAAAAGATATAGGGCTGTGACTTCCACCTAGGTGGTTACCTAACAGATTGTCGGATTTAGGGAAGGTTTGGTTGGTCGGGGTGTAATATAGCAATCACACGCTATTACCCACTCTATACCTCTCGGTAGTTAGAGTGTTTTTGCCCAAAATCCAAATTGGGTAATTCACGAAACAAGTGATAGATGCTGAAGTCGGGTCTTACTATCTCTAGATTTGACCTTTTAATTAGGGCTATTAATTTCATGAGTTCACCCTAATTTCTTGTTAGCCTAGTTTTCCTAGACTTAAGTCTCTCTTTCTCAAGTAGGGACTAGGTCAATTAGGCTTGAATCAATGTTTGCAACTATTGATTCTAAAATTGAAGCAAGAACTAGGCTAAATATCACTCACAAAATCACAAAAAAGCCCCAAACTAAACACCCATTAGGCACCCACACTAGGGTTGGTTCACATCCCTAGCTAAGAAATTAGCTACTCATAGATAAAATTGAAGAAACTAAAGAAGAAAATAAGATTAAACTCATAATAGATGATAAAGGGAAGAAAATCCAATGTTAAAATGATAAACTACTACAAAGTTTCCCAAAACAGTAAAGGAAAAACGGCTATCTACTTTCTGGTGTTCAAACTTGACCTAAATTTGACAAAAAAAAAAAAAACTATTTATACCCAGCTGAAATTATCGGACAAAATTTCCCCTGCGGAGGTTCTGCAGCCGCACAATTCTGTGTGCGGTCCGTGCTTTGATGCTGGCTTGACAGGATGGACTTCTGCGACCGCACAATTCTGAGTTACGGCCACACTTCTTCAGATTCTGCGGACCGCACATTTCTGAGTGCGGTCGCACTCTTGAATTTTGCGGCTGCACAATAATAGTGCGGTCTGCACAATAATAGTGCGGTCTGCACTTTTTCATGGAACCAGACTTCCATATCTCTGAACCTCATCTTCTGCGGCCACACAATAATTGTGCGGTCCGCACTTTGCAAAGGAAATCTATCAGAGGTTCTTCATGGTCTGCGGCCGCACTTAATATTGTGCGGTCCGCACTTTGCTCTTTTTGCTTTGTTTTTAGTCCTTGTCCAAAAATACTCCTTCTTGAGTTGGTGTTCATCTCTTTGACTCATGTTCCAATACTCCTGCAAGTAAGCACATTTTATCAGTTTACGGAAATACCTTTAAGCAGTTTTGAGCTAAAACTAAAGTAAAAGAGTGCAAATAAGTAGTCAAAATCCCTACTTATCAATGAGTACTTGGACTTGCAACAAAAACATCTCACCGTTGATGCAGCTGGATTGTTAAAGAGGATAGTGTCGAGGGCCCACAACGATCATATTCAAGATTGAAAATCACTATGGTTCGATTAAACCACTTGATGATTGCCTAAGTCAACACAAGAGTCACAAAGTCACTAACTAGAGCTGGGTTTTTTTCAAAAGCCTTGTTTTTAACCAGCACGTAGTTAAGTGTGTTGGTACCAAGTGAAGCATGTTTAACTCTTCGAGCATGACTTAATTAGGTATTTTTATTCATTACTACTATTATTATTACCTAAACACCAAAAACAGACTCAATCCCTTAAGAAGATTGTCACGTCATGCATCATTGAGAAGAGTCACCGGTTCACACACAAACTACCTTTGGAAATAATTGTGGCATTAATAAAACCAAAGGATTATTATCTACTAAAACATAAAAAGAGCTGTTAATTCAAAAAGAAACTACTAATTCAAAAAAAAAGCTACTCAGTTAAACACTAACTAATAAGAAAATACATGTAAAGAAGCTACAAAGCAAAAACTATCGGAAACACAACGAATATACATAATGAGAGAAGATATATACATAATGAGAGAGGAAAAGAGAGAATATATACAGGATAAGGAAAAAGAAGAAAATATTGTCAGTTATTACAAGCCAATTTGTCTCAGAATCATCAAAATGTATCAAATAAACTCCACCTCCCTCCCCTCCCCCTCCCCTCCCCTCCGAAAAAAAATAATCAGTGTCCCCAATGCTTAACAAAATAAGGGTAAAGGAAGGGTAAGAGTGAAGAAAACACCCTATGGCTCTCTGTGTCCACGACAGTGTCACCGACCTCAGCCTCATCCAACTGGATCTCATCATCCTCAACTCCGGGAGTGGATGAGTTGATGAACATCTGACATAATGCCTCGACAGTGTCAACAGCAATGTCTGGCTCCTCAGACTAGCCAATTGGTGTTGTATGTGTTGTAGGATTTGGGCCTGGGTGGTGCGGGTCAATCAACATATCAAATGGAATGTCTCCGGCTACTGCAAGCTTGGTAACCTGTCTCAGGAATTTGTCCATTGACTTCTTGGAGGCCTGGGACCTTCACATCTTCTTCACTTCCTTGCCCAGCTCTTCTATCACTGACCCATGTTGCACCAAAGTGTCTATGATTGTGTTCTGGTTCTCCAAGAGTGACGAGTGTCTGGCTTGTATAAATTTAAACTCGTACTCTGTCAAATTATAGTATAGAAAGATGTCGAACTCACAGAGATTGGTTTATTTATTCTACAGACATTTCTTGTTTTAATTACTATTTGAGAAAATTAGGAAGAGTTGAGTTGTGAATTAATTAACTAAAAATGTATGAATAGAGCAATAGAACATATTTTGTTTTTCACAAATATAGTAAAAAGGTGTTGGGATCATAACTTCACTTAATATTTCTATTATATAATAGATAAAATTATACTTCAATTTCTATTTCTCATAAATGTATAAATTTCTCTCTCGATATATATATATATATATATATTATTACTTAAGATGGACAATTAATTGCACTCCTCTCGGTTATACAAATTAATCGTTAAAATAGTAATATTGAAGAGTCGGAAATATATGCTTAAAATAAAACATGCTCTTTTTTAATAAGTCCCTTTCGGTTACCCTACTTGTTAAAAATGATTCCTACAATATTCGTCTCTTTCGATTACAAAAAGTGTAGAATCAATTTTGACATATAAGAGATGGATGTCATTAAATAAAAGTTAACATTTATCAATAAAAAAATTAACTATATTACTTCTTCCGCCTCTCTCGATACAGAATTATCAAGAAGTTGATATGTAGTATGAAATAGATAGATGTTAATAAATTTAATAACACATAACTATAAAGCAAATAAAATTTAAATGAAAAGCTTCAGCTCAAGCAAACGAAATTGAGGATAATATCTACTATTATATAAAAATATTAAGATCCATCATTCTTCCAACACAAGAAAAGTTACTCCTTTATGGAATTAGTATTGATAACGAAAATATTCCTGTCCATTAAATAAGAAAATAGAAAGAAATATTCAAAAGAATAATTCCATTATTTAATTAAAAATAGGAACTAGAGTAATTTCCCTACACTAGATAACTGAATAAATTGACATAGAAAACTTATAATTAGAAAGCAATATATATGAAGGCTTCTCTCCTCCGTCACCTCCTTGAACAACTTCAAGTTCCCATATTTATAGATGCACTTAAGCTCTTGATTTTACATCACGTTTGCTTCTGTTATCAGAATGTTAGTTTCTTGCTTTGTAATTGGTGCTCACGGGTTGCAAAGAAATTTTGACGCCAAAGTTCTACAATGTCAATTTCTTGCGAAGTATGCAAAAGAAAATCATGTATGCAATTGGTGCTTTGCATAATATGTAAAGAAATTTTAACGACAAAGTTTGACGCTTCTTTTTTATTTCTTCTATTTAATTTTCTCTTTCTTTTCTTATTGACTTAATTCTTTTCTTTATTTATGGTATTTCCTGCAAATAAAATGTAAATCTTAGTTTTTAAATTAAAAATAATAGTTATGTATGCATGATATTTTCTTCCTATCAAAGAGCTTCTTCAGAGTTTCTTTAACTGTGGGGGGATCTGGGGTACCGGAATGGAGGACTGTGCCCAACATTACTCGATATGTCAGATAACTTTGCAGTAGTTTTCTGCATCTAGTTGTTGAGACTTGCCAGTGTCTGGGAGACTAGCAGTGCAGATAGTGGAGCATTGGGCATCGACACCGGCTTCAAAGCCGAGGGGGAAGGCACTGAGGCTGAAGGTGGGAGCATGGTTGCTGCACTGGCTGAAGGCTCTGCTGAAGTGGATTGCATGTCAATTGTCTCTATAGCTACCACTTTTGGCTCATCAGACTGGCCTATGGTGGTAGTCAGCTGACCCTTTTTCTTAGGTTTGTGTGCATCCATCAGAGAATACCATGAGAAGGGCTTCTTAGCCCGCACCTTTGTATCAAAATCTCTGGGCTCCACCCGTGCATCCGTAAGATACTCAGTAATGGTGTTGAGATATGGGTAGGAGGTATCATCTTGCCTGGCAACCATAGTTATGTTAGCCGACATCACGACACCCACATTGATCGGGTACCCGACCATGATGGAAGCGACTAGAACTGCCCACTGGATAGGAAGATTAGTCTCATTCTGGCACGGGTCTAGTCTGCTGCAGACAAAGGTCTGTCATCCCTTTCGCCTCAAAGTTCAGGGTGTTCCTCTAAATAGGAACCCTCGCTGTGATCCATGGTGGTGGTGGACCAGGAGCTACCAGAATCTCAGCTAGCCATGGGCGAGCTGCATCTCTCATCGCCAACTTCTCCAAGTACTGTGTGGGCTCAACATCATCAAACCCCAAGTAGGTGTTCAAATGTGTGCTGGTCAAAACGCACCTTCAGATTACTCACTTTGGTTACCTTGGTCCCTTTCTTGATGTGCACCACATTGGTGTAGAACTCCCACACAAGATATTCCTTCGCATCCACTATGCTCTGGGTGAACCATATCCACCCCTTCCGCTCTCGGAACTGCCTCAAGACTACTGGATTGTAACTTTCAAGATCTTTCAATTGGAATTGTCGATCAATTAAACAAGCATTAAATTAGACACCCATAAGGTTTATACATTAGGGTTGGGTCACAACCCTAGTAAAAATCTAGCTACTCATGCTTGAAATTGAAGAAATAGAAGAAGAAATGACAATTAAACACATATTGTGAAATTAAAATGATAAAATCTATATTAAAATATTCCAATATATGAAAAACTAAAAGAGAAATGGCTACAGTAGCTGCTGATGTCAAACGTTGACCTAAAATTGTGAAACTCATCTATTTATACAGGGTTGGAATTTTGGACAAAAATGCCCTTCGGGAGGTTTTGCGGTCGCACAATCCCATGTGCGGTCCGTAGATTTCTTCAACTTTTTAGGACTGAAGGTCTGCAGCCACATAATTCTGATTTGCCCGCAGCTTTGTAACTACGGTCAAACTTGGTCTTCTGTGGTATGCACTTTTACGTTTGTGGCCGCAAGGCATTTCTTTTGCGGTCGCACAGTTCCTATGCGGTACGCACTTCTGAGGGCTTGAAAACTTGGGAATTTTCACATTCCCTGAACTTTGTTCCTAGCCCATCTTTTGCAACCGCACAATTCATGTGCGGTCGGCACTTTGCGCAAACGTTTACTAGACTTTCCTTCATAATCTGCGGTCGTAGATGAAATTCCGGGGTCTACACTGAGCTTCAGTGCCTTTTATGGCCATTACTTCTTTTTGAGTTAGATTTCATCTCGGGAGTCTGTCTTCCAATATTCATGCAATTTAGCACATTTCATCAGTTTTCGGGAACACAATTGAACGCTTTTAGATTCAAACGAAATCTAAAAGATGCTAATAAGCAGTCAAAATCCCCACTTATCAGACATTTAGGCTTTGGCCCAATCATTCTCACGGTTAGATGTTTCAGAGCCCTGTCGTCTTTTAGCTTGCACGACTCTCGGTCTTTTTTGTATGAGCGCATAAGAGAGCATCAGTATGATGATCCCCATTTGCTTGTCCTTATGGACATGGTGCGGCACTGTGGTGCCAAGTATGTTACTGTTGAAGATGATAGGGTATGGGTGGAGGAGAATGAATAAGTATATAGCTGCATATGTAACTCGATGTATGAAATCGAAGGCCTGGTGGTTTGCTTCAAAGGCTAGAGATTCCTGAGTGGAAGTGGGAGCGTATTACCATGGCTTTTGTTTTTGGGCTCCCACGGACTTAAAATAAGTTCGACACGGTTTGGGTTATTGTGGACAGGTTGACCAAGTCTACACATTTTATTCCAGTAGTAGTTACCTATTCTTCAGAGCGATTAGCTGAGATCTATATCTGCGAGATCGTCCGTCTTCACGGTGTGCCCGTGTCTACCATTTATGATCGAGGCACGCAGTTCACCTTGCACTTCTCGAGGGTCGTACAACATGATTTAGGGACACGAATTGAATTAAGTACAACATTTCACCCCCGCACGGACGGTCGGTCTGAGCGCACAATTCATATATTGGAGGATATTCTTCGCGCTTACTTTATGTATTTCGGGGATCTTGGGATCAGTTCTTGCCGTTTGCGGAGTTTTCCTACAACAACAACTACCAGTCGAGTACTCAGATGGATCCCTATGAGGCATTTTATCGGAGGCGATATCGTTCGCTAGTTGGTTGGTTTGAGCCGGGAGAGGCTCGATGTTGGTTACCGATTTGGTTCAGGATGCCTAGGAAAAGGTCAAGGCTATTCAGGACCGACTTTGCACAACTCAATCTAGGTAGAAGAGTTATGTCGACCGTAGAGTTTGTGATGTTGCATTCATGGTTGGAGAGAGAGTATTGCTCCAGATTTCACTTATGAAGGGTGTGATAAGGTTCAGAAAGAAGGGAAAGTTAAGAGGTGGCCTATAGATTGACATTGCCACCTAGTTTATCAACAGTCCATCCGATGTTCCATCTGTCCATGCTCCGGAAGTAGCATGGTGATTTGTCCCATGTGTAAGATTTTAGCTAGTCCAATTGGATAAGGATTTGACTTATGAGGAGGAAACAGTGGCCATTCTAGCCCGCGAAGTCTGGAAGTTGAGGTTTAGGAGTTATCCTTCAGTTTTAGTGCAGTGGAGAGGTCAGCCGATCGAGGCAGCCATGTGGGAGTCCGAGTCGGACATGCGGAGTAGATATCCACACCTTTTCACCAGTTCAGGTACCTTTCTAAGTCCGTTCGAGGACGAACGTTTTTTTAGAGGTGGAAAATGTGATGACCCGATAGGTCATTTTAAGATTTAACCTTTATTTCCATATTCCGAGACCTCAACTAGCTCCGTTTAGTATTTTTCGATTTGCTTGTTCAGTACCGATCTCGTTCCGAAAAGTTTTTATGTGAAAAAATTAAGAAAAAGTGAAATTTTGCCTAAAACTCATTTGAGTTGACCACACTCAACATTTATTATAAACGAACTCATATATGTATTTTGACGATCCCGGTCCTAATCTTGATTTGGGACTTGGGCGTGTGCTCGGAATCGAATTCACAAGTCCCTAACTTGAGTTGACTTAAATTGTTCAAAACTAGTCATTTGAAGGCTAAAAGATTTCTCAAGTTTGACCATAGGTTGACTTTGTTGCTACCGGGTTCGGATTTCGGTTCCGTAACTTGAAATGGGTTCATTTCACCAATTATAACATGTCTGTAAATTTAGGAGCAAAACAGAGTTGATTTGATGTGATACAGACGTCCGATGAAAATTTCATTCATTTTTATGTTCGATTCGTAGTTCTAGGTATTATTTTGGTGTTTCGATCGCACGAGCCAATTCATATGACTTTTGTACTTGTGTGCATGTTTGGTTTGGACTCGAATTTTGAAACTAATCATATATATGAACTCGTTGGTTCATGGGTAGTCGGTATCTACCATTGTACCCGGGTTTTGACCGGGTGGGCCCCGGGTTGATTTTTGTTGATTTTTTGAGAAAAGTATAAAGATCTTAACTTTATCTATTGTAATTGATTTCCCTAGCATTGTTTGTTTATATTAAGTCGATTTTGGCTAGATTCTATTGGTATGGAGGCGAAATTTAGAAGAAAGGCACCAATTGAGCTTTGATTTGCTTGTGGAGTGAGGTAAGTGTTGGATCTAACCTTGATTTGAGGGAATTAGGAACCCTTGAACTATATGTTATGTGAATTACGTGTGTAAAACGTATATGCGAGATGACGAGTGTATATATGTCGTCAAAGTAATTATTTTCATGCCTTCTCGTATTTCATTAATTATCTTATTCCATATTTTAAGTGTTACATACTATAATTGCTTTCTATGTCATAACTTGTTACTTGTCATTAATTACTCTTGTATTGAAATGTTCTTTTCTTCCATGACTCTATGATTAATTGCTACTTGCCTTAATTAACTTACTTATACACTTTAACTGTCATATATTTGTCTTGATGCTTTTGTATTAATTGTAGCATTCCTTGATTTGGTACGAGGTTCTTTTATTGTTTTTTTTCATATTCTTTAATCATAGAGATTCTTGTAAATTGAGTTGTTGGTTTGTTTACATTTATTGAATTTGTTTACGGATCGGATTGCACGCCGCAATGGTTGTGATATAGTGGAATAAGGGGGGATTTGATATTGATATGGTGGGATCGAGTTGAGCGCCGCAACGGATTTTATAGGTGATTTTGATTTTGATATGGTGAAATAAGAGAGGATTATGATGATATGGTGGGATCGGGTTGCGTGCTGTTATATATGATTTTGATAATGATATGGTGAAATAAATGAGGGTTATGATATTGATTATGATGATATGGTGAGATCGGGATGCGCGCCGCAACGAATTTTATATGGGATTTGATAATGATATGGTGAAATAAGGGAGAATTATGTGTGTACGGTGGGATCGGGTTGCGCACCACAACGAACTGTGTGTGTTGTATTCATTGTTGTTATTGTGTTGATTTCCAGTGTTGTTACATGAAATTGTAAGATCGGTTATTCTGAATTCTCTGATTACAAGAATTGTGTTCTTTTACATAAGTTAACTACTTTACCTTTCATGTTATCCTTTCCTATTATTATTAGTATAATGCGTACATGTTATTGTAAGTGACATGCCTTAGCTTCGTCACTACTTCGTCGAGGTTAGGCTCGACACTTACAGAGTACTTGGGGTCGGTTGTACTCATACTACAGGTTGTACTTCTTCTGCAGATTTTGGAGTTGGTCATAGCGGCAGTCAGTAGATTGCTCGGATCCAGCTCTTGACGGATACTTGAGGTACAACCGCCCAACGTTTTCAACCCTGAAGTCCCCTTCTACATTTCCTTAGCTATTTTTTTCGATTTAGACAGCTATACTTTCATTCAGACTATTATATGTAGTACTCTAGTCGCTCGTGTACTTGTGATACCAGTTCTAGGATTTTTATTTGGATATCTCCGTTTTATCATATTTATCTACTTTATTTCATTAGCTTATTGGTTTTGATTTGATTTATTTATTAAAAATGATTTTAAAACTACATCTAACGTTGGCTTGCCTAGCAAGTGAAATGTTAGGCGCTATCGCGGTTCTGAGGGTGGGAATTCTGAGTTGTGACAGGTAGGTGTAGGGGAAATGTATCTCTTCGATTGCTCGAACTCATCATAAATTAATATTTCTATTGCTAAGTATAAATTTCTGTAAGAAAATCGAATAATTTTATAACAAATAACTATGTAATTCGCGTGCTTCCAAAGATTAATGATGAAACATTAATTTGTTTATCAGTAATCAAACTTAGGTTTATGTAACATTTGCCTATTTATACATTTTTCATGTCAAAAGGTTTTTATACGCGAAATCATTCAATTTAACCTCGAAGAAAAATCATTCAAACAATTAATCAATATATTCCATTTTCTGCAAGAGAATCATAATTATTATTGTTTTCTCTTTTCATACAATGGTTAGGATAACATGCATACCTTAATTATAAAACTTTCTCGAATAAAAATTGTTATCATGATGTTGTAACAAGACTTCTCAGTTAGAGGGGCTTGTTCAACAATTGAAACCTTCTTATTATTGCCATCATAATACATTCTAGATTATTAATAAACACTATATCTCCAAAGATATGAAAGATCTTCTTACAAGCAATTAAGGCTTATGATTGTATATGGCAAAACCGGGTAAGGCCAATTTAAGGCTTCTGCAGCGTTTCGAGTCTCGACCTCGATTGTATCGGAGCAGAATTTAAAGTTCAACCTCGAAGTGCATTCCTCGGGGACGTATTCCGAGGGATTGATATACCTCGAGGCAGGGTAAAGATCGAATACCATCATAGAAAAGCGAGAAATTCCCAAAAGGCATGTGGTTAAAGCTAACCAAGTCCGCAAAAATAGTACAAGTCCGTACCGTGACACTAAATAGCTATACTAGATGTTTATCTTTGTAATAATTACACATGTACTATGTTGGGATTACCTCTCTTATATAAAGGGACCCTTGTCATTTTGTAATACATATGATATTCAATACAAGAACATGAACATTCTCTCCTCTATAACTTAAACATTCTCTACAATTGTACCATTGATTTATTGCCTTTCATTTATTGCATTCATTAATTGTTCTTCATTTATTACTCGTTATTGATCATAAAAAGTCCGTCTTCAAGGCCTTTAATATTTTTATACCTTCTTCGACTGCCTTCAGTCAAGCTCTCGACCTCGAGGCCCCATTCTCGACCAACTCGAGACCTCGTCTCATAACTGCTCGGTTTGCATAACTCCGTTACCCTTTGCTCTTGTCTCATTTTTCTTACCTCTCACTTAGCATCTACTGCCTAAACAACTAGTATTAAAATAGATCACATATTTTTAGAATCACAAAATCAAATACAATTGTAATTATCATTTTCAAGGTAAACAGTTTGGCGCCCACCGTGGGGCTAAAAATAATAGTGATTGTTTTAGTGCTGGTTTTCTGAAAACACAAGTCATTCTTTACACTTTTTCTTGTCCAAGAATCCTCAATTTCAGGTCAGAAAATGTTTAACTCAGTGAAGGGGCACCGCAAAACCCTGAAGGGGCACCAATGCAAATCCCCATTGATGAAGGCTCATGCAACACTCCGCATGTCAATATAAGCTCCCATACAGATGGAAGTGTGCGCGGAGAAGACCTACACGAAGCACAGAGAACTCCTGCTCGAAAGGAAGAGGCCCAATTGATCAACAAAAGGCATCTTCTAGAATTGTTCGACAATCGAGCCAAGAACCACTTCTGAGAAAGAGAATCAAACGGGAAGGATGGGCCAGAAGAACCCCAGCACGCCATTCACGTGATTATTGGAGAAACCGATGTCCCGCAGGGACCTGTGTTCAAACGGCCAAAGTGTTTGTCACCATGAAAGAGAAAACTCAAAGTTATATGCTCGAAGGAATTGTTGTGTTCACAGAATAAGATATTAAAGCCTTGTCCCAACCACATAATGATGCACTGGTAATTTCTTTTCTCTTAAATAACATTCAAAATTAAGCGTGTGCTCGTGGATCCAGGTAGCTCGGGGAATATAATCGGATTGGGGGTAGTGGAGCAGCTCGAACTGCTCGACCAAATCATACCCGATTCTCGAGCCCTTAGTGGGTTTAACATGACGAGCGAAACGACGAAGGGGGAAGTCACCCTCCCAGTCAATATGTCTGGTACAGTTCGGTATACCAAGTTTCATGTCATCGAGGGTAACACGAGATACAATGCCCTGCTTGGAAGGCCATGGATACGCATCATGAGGGCGTTATCATCGACTCTCCACCAGATGTTGAAGTTCCTAACAAAAGATGGCGTAAAAATGGTGTATGGAGAGCAACACGCGGCAAAGGAAATGTTCGCGGTGCATGGCATGGCACCGACGCCCATATACTCCACCTCGGAGGGGTCAGAAGATAAACAGGTCCCCGAGGATGATGAAGAATACTTCCTCACCCCTCGAACCTTCATTTCCCCCGAAGAATCGGACGCAACAAAATCAACAGTCGAAGACCCGGAGTAAGCTATTTTGATGGAACATCTTCCAGATCGAAAGGTATACTTGGGAACGGGATTAACCCCCAAACTTAGGAAGAAACTCATTCAATTTCTTGTTAACAACGTTGACTGCTTTGCTTGGTCCCACTTAGACATGACATGGATTCCACCGGAGATAACCACCCATCGGTTAAGCGTCGACTCCAGGTTCAAATCGGTGAAGCAAAAAAAGAGGCCTCAGTCTGAGGTAAAGCACGCATTCATCAAAGACGAGGTAATGAAACTCCTCAAAATAGGGTCCATCAGGGAAGTAAAATATCCCGAATGGTTGGCCAATGTAGTAGTAGTTCCTAAAAAGGGGAACAAATTAAGAATGCGCGTAGATTATAAGGACTTAAATAAAGCATGCCCTAAAGATTCATTCATGTTGCCCAACATCAATTGCTTGATTGATGTCACGGCTGGCCACAATATCCTCACCTTTCTCGACGCCTACTACGGGTATAATCAAATTCAAATGAACCCCGAGGATAGGGGAAAAACTTCGTTCATCACGAAGTATGGAACATACTTCTACAATGTAATGCCCTTCGGGCTAAAAAGCACAGGGGCCACGTACCAACGCTTAGTTAAAAAGATGTTCGAACATCAAATAGGAAAATCCATGGAAGTTTACATTGATTACATGCTAGTTAAGTCCCTGCGTGCAGAGGACCATTTGACTCATTTGCAGAAAACTTTCGACATCCTTCGAAGCTATAACATGAAGCTTAACCACCGAGAAATGCACATTCGGCGTAGGTTCGGGAAAATTTTTAGGCTTCATGGTATCAAATAGGGGGATTGAAATCAACCCCGACAAAATCAAGGCCATCGAAGAAATCACAGTGGTAAATAATGTGAAGGTCGTTCAGCGACTGACCGAGCGGATAGCGGCGTTAGGGCGATTCATCTCGAGGTCATCAGATCGGAGCCATCACTTTTTCTCCCTACTCAAAAAGAAAAACAACTTTGAGTGGACTCCAGAGTTCCAACACGCCTTGGAGGAGTTAAAGCGGTATCTCTCAAGCCCGTCTTTGCTCCATACCCCAAAGGAAGACGAAACGCCATATTTGTACTTAGCGGTGTCCGAGGTAGCGGTAAGTGGTGTGTTAGTTTGAGATGAGCAAGGTACGCAATTCCCTGTCTACTATGTGAGTCGAACCCTGGGAGATTCTGAAACCAGGTATCCACACTTAGAAAAATTTGCTCTTACATTAATAAGTGCATCCCGAAAATTGAAGCCTTATTTTCAATGTCACCGTGTATGTGTTTTAGTGACGTATCCTCTTTGTAATATATTGCATAAACCCGAATTATCGGGCCGATTGGCAAAATGGGCCAACAAACTCGGGGGATATGATGTTGAATATCAACCCCGAATGGCTATCAAGTCCCAAATTTTGGCAGACTTCGTGGCCGACTTTACGCCCGCCCTTGTGCCCGAGGTATAAAAAGAACTTCTACTAAAAACGGGCACATCATGGGGGTATGGACCCTATTCACCGAAGGTGCCTCGAACGTGAAAGGATCCGGGCTCGACATAGTTCTGAAGCCACCTGCGGATAGCTTGATTATACAATATATAAAAACTTCAAAGATGATTAACAACGAAGTCGAGTATGAGGCTATGATTGCAGGTATCGAATTGGCCAAAGTCCTAGGAGCGGAAGTCATCGAAGCAAGATGTGACTCCCTTCTAGTAGTAAATCAGGCAAATGGGAGCTTCGAGGTTCGAGAGGACAGGATGCAACGATACTTAGATAAACTTTAGTTCACTTTGCATCACTTCAAAGAATGGACTCTGGTCCACATACCTCGAGAGAAAAACAGCGAGGCCGATGCACTCGCAAACCTAGGATCATCCGTCGAGGAAGATGACATACTCCGCGGGGTTGTTGTTCAGCTATCCAAATCGGAGATTAAAGAAGGCCATGCCAAAATCAACTCCACCAGCCTGACATTGGATTGGAGAAAAAAGTACATCGATTATTTGGGAAGTGGGAAGCAACCCACAGACCCAAAATAATCAAGGGCCCTTCGGGCCAAAGCAGTTCGATTTTCACTCGACGAGAATGGAACTCTTTACAGGAGAACATTTGATGGGCTCCTAGAAGTATGCTTGGG
This sequence comes from Nicotiana knightiana, assembly GCA_005239525.1. Lineage (NCBI taxonomy): Eukaryota > Viridiplantae > Streptophyta > Magnoliopsida > Solanales > Solanaceae > Nicotiana > Nicotiana knightiana. The sequence goes on from ML425165.1 coordinate 18,831, forward strand.
GCCGGGAGACACCAATTATGTGCTTCGAGAAATCCACGAGGGCACCTGTGGAAATCACTCCGGTGCCGATTCCTTAATTCGAAAGGTGATAAGAGCAGGTTACTATTGGGACAACATGGAAAGGGACACCAAAGAATTCGTCCGAAAATGCGACAAGTGTCAAAGATTTGCACCAATGATCTACCAACCCGTTGAACAACTACATTTAATCTTGTCCCCATGGCCGTTCATGAAATGGGGAATGGATATCGTCGGCCCCCTACCAACGGCGCCAGGTAAAGCTAGATTTATTTTATTTATGACTGACTACTTCTCAAAATGGGTGGAAGCACAGGCCTACGAGAAGATAAGAGAAAAAGAAGTCATCGATTTCATCTGGGATCACATCATGTGCCGATTCGGGATCCCCTCCGATATAACGTGTGATAAGGGGAAGCAGTTCATCGGAGGAAAAGTAACAACATTTTTCGAAGATCACAAAATCAAAAGGATCCTATCAACGCCCTACCACCCATGTGAAAATGGTCAGACCGAGTCCACAAATAAAACCACCATTCAAAACTTGAAAAAGAAGTTAGAAAATGCAAAAGGAAAATGGAGAGAAATGCTGCCCGAGGTGTTATGGGCATATCGGACAACCTCTAAATCGAGCACAGGAGAGACGCCGTTCTCTTTGGTGTATGGATCCGAAGCTTTGATACTGGTCGAGGTCGGAGAGCCAAGTGCCAGATTCTGACATGCCACCGAGGACTCAAACAATGAGGCTCTAACTACAACCCTCGAACTATTAGAAGAAAAGAGAGAAGCTTAACTGGTCCGGATGGCTGCCCAAAAACAAAGGATCGAAAGATACTATAACAGGAGAACAAACCTCCAACATTTCGGAGTCGGTGACTTAGTCCTAAGGAAAGTCACCCTAAGCACTTGAAACCCAAATGAAGGGAAGATGGGCCCGAGCTAGGAAGGACCGTACCGTGTCCTCGGAGTAATCGGTAAAGGATCCTGCAAACTCGGCACCATGGAAGGCGAGCAACTTCCAAGCAATTGGAACATATCGATGCTCAGGCGCCATTATTCCTAAGGTATAACTTTATCCTTTTCATTTTTTACTTCACAATAATTTTTTACAGGTGTCCGATGGAAGACACCGCAACACCCTTTGACTCGAAGACCTTGGGTTTTAAAAACATGTGTTGCGCTTTTTTTCCCTGACGTCGGATTTTATCCCAAATGGGTTTTACCGATAAGGTTTTTAACGAGGAAACATCTATATGCTACCTAAGGAGAACTCAACAAGTATTCGAGGCTTCTCTTCAATCAACCTCAAATACTGAGGGGCATCCCCCTCGGAGACCACCTCCTCGAAGAAACTAAAATATGCCAAAGAGGGTCTCGATAGGAGAACGATGTATAGGGACAAACGGTCGAATGAACCGTGTCGACGTAAAATAATCGAACCCTCGATGGTGAAAAAATGTATACTTCTACCAAGTAATCGAAGGAGAATCTTTTGTCAATCGTAACACTTTGTGCATCAAAGAAGTTTGCTATTTTCCCAAGAAACGGCCCCAGGGCCAGAAATTTCCCGAACACTCGGGGACTGACACCAAAAACTCGAAGCTGTAAGACCCCAGGTCCAGCAACTTCGAGCTCATAATCCCTCCATAAGGCACCAATATAAGTCCTCCATGAGGCAATATCGCATATGTAAGACCTCAACGAGGCATGCTCATACTTGTAAGCCCTCGATGAGGCAACGTCAAATTTGTAAGACCTTGAAAAAGGCATAACCCCGACTCAGGGACTGTCCTCGAAAGTAGGCTCATCAAGATATATAACTTGAAACCGTAAGACCGCAATCTAGCAACTTCAAGTTCATAAGCCCTCCACGAGGCACCAATGTAAGCCCTCCATGAGGAAATATCAATAATATAAGAACTCAATGAGGCAACACCAAAAAGTTTGCTATTTTCACAAAGAACGGCCCCGAAGCCGAAAACTTTCGATGTCTCGGGGACTGTCACCGACAGTCACCCCATCGAGTCATCAAAAACTCGAAGCTGTAAGATCTTAGGGCCGGCAACTTCGAGCTCATAAGACCTCCATGAGGCGCCAATGTAATCGCTCCACGAGGCAGCATCAAAACTATAAGACCTCAAACAAGGCATGAACAAATTTGCAAGACCTTAAAAAGGCATAATCCCGATATCAAAGTCAAGGCTATATATTTGAACTTGTAAGACCCCTAAAAAGGCATACCCTTGATATAGACACTGAGGCTATCTCACTCGGGGACTAAAAGGCTATAGCCAAATACAATTACCACTATCATAAGGCTCCGGCCAAACTAACGCGACTCGGAGACGTCCAACCGTCGCCATAAAATCACAGGCCTCCAATCACTTCTAAAGTACTTCGAAAAGAACCGGTTAAAGGTCGTACCAACCCAGTGCGTAACAGCCCAAGTCTCCAGCCACATTAAAGGTTGTACCGATCCAATGCGTAAGAGCCCAAGTCGCCAGCCATATTAAAGGTCGTACCGACCCAATGCGTAAGAGCCCAAGTCGCCAGCCACATTAAAGATCGTACCGACCCAATGCGTAAGAGCCCAAGTCGCCAGCCACATTAAAGGTCATACCGACCCAATGCGTAAGAGCCTAAGCGCTAGCCTAAAGAGCCTCAGGGACGATTTAAAGAACCTAAGGGTCGATGAGCTCCAGTCGAAACATGATTCGAAGATTGAACCCTAAACGGTTAACTAAAAAAGCACCTAAGGGCCAAGGCGTAAGAGCCTAAGCACCAGCCATATCAAAGGTCGTACCGACCCAATGCATAAGAGCCTAAGCGCCAGCCTAAAAAGCCTCAAGGCCAATTTATAACCCCAAGGGTTTCGTTTCGAAGTCCAATTCATCGGACTAATCATCAACAAACATCAAAGTATATTCCAAGAAACCAGGAATTATGCCTGCGAATAACAAAAAACCTTTTATAAATGATGAAGGCCCACAAAGCATATTTACAAAGCTTAAAGTCGGAGCCCTTGCACAGGGAAAAAGAACAAATAAAAACCTAATCTACCGCTGTGGTGTTCCTTCAACGGATCCCTCGAAGGTTATGTCTTCAGCGGCTTGGCCTTTGGCCCCCAGGTCTTCAGCGGCCTCTTCCCGCTCAGGGACTTCGCCTTAATCTTCATCATCTTCTGAGCCACTGCTCGAATCATCTTCGGAAGCAAGCAAGGACGCCGATTACTCTTTTTAGGGTCTTCACCCTCTCGATCTCAGCAGACAAATCAAGGCTCCTTGCATGTATATCTTCGAGAGCCTACCTCCGAGATATTAATCGGGCATGCTCCAGGGTTCGGGAAAGTTTAAGCTCGGCCTCCTTAGGTGCTTTCCTGTCCTGGGCGTTTGCAGCAGCAATATCGTCTTTATACGATGCATCTGCTTCATCCTTAATTGAAGAAAGTGCGGCGACCGATTCAGCATAGAGATCCTTATACTTACTACTCTCAGCTCTCGCATCCTGAAGACGATGCTCAATCGAGGATAACTTCCCTTGGAGGATGTATCTCACAGAGATTATCTCGTTCACACACTGCTTAAATCCAAGGATCTCAGCATCCCGGGCTCCGAATCCTTCCTGCAACAGGGCATCTTTCTCCTTAAGCTGCGAAGATCAGCCCGAAAGTGATAAATGCTGATATCGGTCAAGAACAAAAACAAAACATACAAAATCTATGTTACCTGCTCATCAAGATCGCTCCATTCCTGAGATACCGTTTCTAAGCGAGCTCGGAGGATAAGCAATTCTTCCTCCCTTTTGGCGAAAAGAGCCCTGAGCTCGTCTACCTCCGATAAATACCTCCTACACTCCCCCTCGTAATAGGTCAAATCAGCCTGAAACTTGGCAGCGGTCCGATTATAAAGCACTTTTGCCTGAAAGCATGAAGGAAAAGGGTCAAAGAGATAATGATAAAAGCTCGAAGCAATCGATGAAGAAATTACCTGTCTGCAGAGCCTTTCGTCCTCCTAAAAAATGAGCAAGGCGTTAAGTTCGGGATTCTTCTCGGCCATAATAAAGAGCCCTTCAATTACATCCTTCCCTCCGAGAGGTGCCCCTGCATCGGAAGATTCTATATTATGGGCATTCCGTATCCCCCTCGGGGAAAATGTTGGAACCAGTGGAGAATCACCTGCATCAACAACCCCAGACAAATCGATCAGGGCCTTCGGCTCACAACTAGGATCACGTAACTCATCTACCGAGTGCCCTTTGGCCCGGGGAATATTTTGTGATAGGTTATAAGTACCTTCATTTTATGTTTTGATGATATAACAAACTTACTGTCAAGAACCAGATAAGGAACCTGATGCACATTCTTAAGAACTTAAAGATCAACAAGTCTCCAGTTGGGGACATAGTTCAACTCTTCAGAGTCAAAGGAACAGCAGAAGGAACAGATAACTACCAGTTCCCGAGGTGATCACATCTTTAAGAGCTTAAAGATCAACAAGTCTCCAGTTGGGGACACAGTTCAACTCTTCACAGTCAAAGGAACAACAGCGGGAAAAGATAGCTACCAGTTCCCGATGTGATCGCACAAATCAACTCTTCACAACTGTAAAGTTGATGCATGCACAAGCTACAGTGCTACAGTCAACTTTATGGGGAATGCTCTTTACCTAACTTGCTTACATCATCCAAATAATGTCACAAATGAGATATTAACATCAAGCAAAGGAAAAACAAATCACTTGCACATTCAAGAACTCATCAAGCATTCTGTCAAGTGTGTGTCAATCTTGCAAGGGATTCTCAAGAGCATCAAGAACGAAGAGTAACATAACCAAGGACCAGTTCCATGTATTGAAGTTATTACATGTCCTTAGGTTTGTTGAGTCTTTGTTATTTGTTCTTCATTTGTAACTTCTACCCAGCTTACTTAGAAGCATGTCTGTAGAAGATCATTTATAAATCATAAACCCTTGTGTTTGTGTCTTGGTTAGAATTAGTCAAGTTGTAAAGTCTTTGTAATAGAGTTATTACAAAGTGGATTGTAATAGGGTGTTATAAGTTAGTGAGGGATTAAGAGGTTAATTCCTAGGTTTATAGTCTTTGTAATAGAGTTATTACAAAGTGGCTTGTAATAGAGTGTTACAAGATAGTGAGGGATTAAGAGGTTAATTCCTAAGTTGCAATAGGTTGTAATCTAAAGTTTCTCAGTAGTGAAGTTGAGATCCTACAAGGGTAGGTCGTGGTTTTTGATCCCGTGAGCTGGGAGTTTTCCACGTAAAATTCCTCTGTGTTCTTTATTTACTGCCGATTTACTGTGGGAACAAATAGAGAACCTGGTACCCTATACTGTTTGGTTTTGCAGTCTGTTGATTACGGTGGGAACTGATAGAGAACCTGGTTCTCTATACATTTTGGTGGACGCTTAGTTTCTAACATTTTGGCTATCAACCGGCTCAGGGACATCATCCGACCTACCCTCGAAAACCTCTTCGGACTGAGGCGGAATGGCATCATCAATTTCTGGTTCAGAAGCCCTCGGTTCAACGGTCATCGGCTCAGCAAAATTCGAAGCAGTTACACTTCCACTTCCCCCCCCCCCCTCCCCCGAGCGTTATCAAGAAATCGCTTTTCTCGTTTAAGGCCGTAGAGTCAGCCTTAGAATTTTTCACTCTAGCCCTATTTGGCTTCAAGGACTCAGTTGGGGATTCCCTCTTTCTCTACTTCTCCTCATCTAGTTTTGGGACATCTGCTTCCCCAGACGGTGCTTCTCTCATCAAAGAGGCCTCCCCTAGGCCTGCGTAAGCACAGAGCATAAAAAGTTAAGATATATTCAGGGGGTGTCTCTTTTAAAGAACTCAGGTATCGCATGAGGAAAGGACCCACCATGATTTTTAGCTTCCCATCGGTCCCTGGTCAGGTCGCGCCATACGTGCTCAGCATACGGGCAGGTCGAATCGAGCTGGCAAACCCAGCTCGAGAGGTCCTTAATCGCATCAGGATACCACATGACAGCTGCATCATCAAAGGGAGTTTGTTCAAAAGGAAGTTGGTACGAAGGGAAATGAAAAAGGCTCAATTAAGGTATTAACTTACGGTTCATATTCCATTCCTCAGGGAATGGCATCCTTTCGAATGGAATAAAATCTGAGGTCCTAACTCGAACAAAGCGACTCATCCACCCTCTGTCCTTGTCTTCATCAGTACAAGAAAACAAAACCTTCGTAGCCCGACGTTGAAGCTCAATCAGACCACCCCGATAAACTCGGGGACGGTACATTCTAATCAGATAGTCGAGGGTAAAAGCATCCCCTCGACCATGTTTGCAAAATGCCTAATCATGTAAACGGTACGCCAAAATGATGGATGAATCTGGCCGAGCGTCACTTGATATCGCTTGCAGAAATCGAGAACCACAGGGTCTATCGACGGCAAGGACGACTCTATCGGGCCTAGGGTAAATGGATAGGTGTATACACTAAGGAAGCCGGCTTTATGGGTTGTTGTTTCCTCCTCACGAGAGGAAATTTCCACTTGCACCGCATCTTCCCAGCGGCAGTCGACTTTCACTTTCTTGATATTTGTTATTATGCTAATATACCGGGATATGGGTTCACACCGTCCCAGCTTCGAGGAAGGTTTGTCGACCTTAAAATCAGAGGTTGTTTCGCAGGGTTCGGGGATGCATTCCTCGAGACTTGGGGGTAATGTTGCCTTACCCTTAGAGGAACGTGAAGATGAGGAGGCTTTATCATCTCGTGGAATAGTTTTGGAGGCCTTCGGCATTCCTGCTGAAAGATTTCAAAGGAAACGAGAGAGAGCTGATCAAGAAAGGGATACAAGAAAGGAGTAATGAGAGCTCTTCTTAAAAGGTTAGAAGAAGTAATGAAAGACAAGGAACATGAGAAGGAGTACTTACAGGGGCCAGACGTGCGCGTGGGAGGAAGCCAGAAGACAGCCGACCGCCATAATAGGTTCGAGTCTTTTCAAGAACGGTGCAAATATGGCTTTTTGGGCATCTCTCCTATCACATCAGTCGCTTACATAACACGACTGACAGACTGATGGAGGCATTGAAAAGTTGGTGAATTCAAATCGTTTCTTGCCTTTTCATTCCAAGAAATGCGGGGACTATCTGTATATGGCAAAACCGGGGAAGGCCGATTTTAAGGCTTCTGCAGCGTTTCGAGCCCCGACCTCAATTGTATCAGAGCAGAATCCGAAGTTGAACCCCGAAGTGCATTCCTCGAGGACGTATTCCGAGGGATCGATATACCTCGAGGCATGGTAAATATCGAAGACCATCATGGAAAAGCGAGAAATTTTCAAAAGGCACGTGGTTAAAGCTAACCAAGTCGACAAACGTATCGTGGCAGTAAATAGTTGTACCAACTGTTTATCTTTGTAATAATTACACATGTACTATGTTGGGATTCTCCCTCTTATATAAAGGGGACCCTTGTCATTTTGTAACACATATGATATTCAATACAAGAACAAGAATATTCTCTACAATTGTTCCATTAATTTATTGCCTTTCATTTATTGCGTTCATTAATTGTTCTTCATTTATTACTCGTTATTGATCATAAAAAATCCATCTTCGAGGCCTTCAATATTGTTATACCTTCTTCGACCGCCTTCAGTCAAGCTCTCGAGCTCGACCTCGAGGCCCCGTTCTCGACCAGCTCGAGACCTCGTCTCATAACTGCTCGGTTTGCATAACTCTGTTACCCTTCGCTCTTGTCTCATTTTTTTTACCTCTCACTTAGCATCTACTGCCTAAACAACTAGTATCAAAATAGATAACATATTTTTAGAATCACAAAATCAAATATAATTGTAATTACCATTTTCAAAGTAAACAATGATTGTTACGATGAAACCTTATTTTAATGGTTTTCTGTTAGGGATGAGATAATGGAATTTCTCGGGGTTATCTTCCTACAATGCAGAAGTCAATAATTACAAATGACGATGAAAGATTCTTCTGAAAAGCACAATAAATTAATTAACCTTTTTATCTTCTTAATTATAATTGATTACATAATCCCATTATTTAGAGATTTTTCTCGAGTTCGCCAATGGATTGACCAACCTCTGTACTCATTACAAAGTCGTAATTATATACCATGATGGACATAATCTGACAATAAAAGTATTATCACTGCTTAACAGAAAAAATAAGTCCTAATTATAATGGACGATACGGCATAAGATGTTCACACGAAACTAATACAGTATATTTTATCATGATAAAGTTAATAATTGAGGCAAAAGTGCATATCAATTAATCATAATTAGGTGATTATAGACTAGTTTTGATTTGATTTTCTTATTTTACTGAACTTTTTAATATTCATTCATACTTTGATTAATGACTATTTAGCTTTTCCTTCTAATAGTGAGTCCCCATCGGCTTGTAAAAATTAATGATTCTTTATAGGTTAAAGTAAATGTATTGATCAAGATGTTACATTATCAAGGTGGAAAGATCATTATGAGATAATACGGAATATATTATTGGACATAAATCATTTTGCTTTTCTATCCTTTAATTAATTAAATCGCATGATCTTTCGAAATGTTCGTTCTAACACAAGAACAGTCTCAAACTTCATCCGCTAGAGCCGTTGCTATTAATTTGTGATGATTAATAAAAGGTTGATAACATGACTAAATATATTTACTTTATTAATATGGGAGATGGGAACACAATCACATTGCAAGATAACATAATTACGAGATACCGCATCCCGAGTTTTAACTAATGGTTGAACTGAGTTCAGTATTTTCGATATAAAACTTTAATTTATATGCGAAAAATTCAACAAATTATTTAAATCAAACTTTTCTATCTTAATGCAAAAGAAGCTCAAGCTATGAATGTGACCACGAAGCCGAGGGAATTAACTTTATACTTATTAACATAAGTACATTTTTTAAGCAGAACCTACACGAGATATGCTAAAATAATGTTATATGCTAAAATTTGAATTATTTAGATCTTATTGTTTCAATAATAGCCCGACATCCCTATTGTTATACCAAATCATATGCTAAATGACGTAAAGAGGTGTTAGTTAAGCTGGTTCGTGTATTTTCAATGGATCAAGACTTGAAATGTCATTATATATCCTATTATAATTTATAAAGTCCGCCAAGATTGACTTGGATATAGATGTTATTTCCTTCTACTTTTCTATATATTGGACAGCTTAATACACTAAATTCTAATTACACTAGCGAAAATTCGTACTGTTGCAAAAAAGCTCTTCTTCTTGTGAATAATATATAGAGATAATATTATCACTTTGTTAAGGATTTCAATAGCAGTATATTTACTGGTAGCATTGTGTAATATCTGTTAGAAAAATAATTTGATACTCAAAAAGAAATATTCAAATTAATGTCTAGGTTCATATATAGGGTAAAATATGATATGACACATCTAAAGGAAAGACACGTGGAATCCAGGACGGGGATGGCCAAAGACGGATCGCGGTCATTCTGCTTGTCACCAGAAGGGATAACGTTCATAACAGTATATTAAATGCTTTGCGCTTAGTAGCATTTAATAAGAAATATTCTGCATCATTAAGAGTGGCGGCCCGTTACAGAAAATTGGCATTTATATTCATTATTACATATTCAATTACCCTCATAATTGACAATAAAGGATGGCACGGTCTAGGACCTCCTTCCCTAAACACAGCTATAAATAGTGAGGTCAGTTATCATTGTAGATGACATGAATTTTCTGGTTAAACTTACACTGCATTCTATACAAAAGCTTAATATAATATTACTTTATTGCTTTTTGATCTCATCATTATTGTGCCCGAAAACCGTGTTCCCCAAACTATCATCTCTGGTGCTTCAACTACATTCTAAGACTAAGTATTGTACATTTCTTCAATTATCGCATTATTTCAGGATCAAATTAGTTCATTTGTCTAGAAATCACGCATAAATTCAACTGTACTATTTTACGGGTAAATAGTTCCTTCATTTGATATTATTTTAATTAGTCTTTATTATACCAATCAATTGAATATATTTTAATATCTATAACTGAAAATTTGAATAACTTTGAATGTAATATTTTTACTAATCTTTAATGGCTATATCATTACGGCTGTCAAAATAAGTTTGATTTTTTATGATAATGAATTTGCTGTTGAATTTTTGGCTTAATTGCTTTCAATGTTATGTGACGTTTCTCGGCATTACTAATGGAAACATTTCTTAGCTATCAGATATCCACTTTTGGACTATGTATAAATATACTTCTTGTGTTCATTTGAAGGTGTGTGAAAAAGTGAAAACTTTTTTTCTCATATTCTTTTATTGTGTGATTTTTTTAGATTAATCTTTGTTATTTTTACTCCTAATATATATTAGAATAGTTTGTTGAATCCTGGAAAATACGCCTAATTTAAATTTATTATTGCATGAGCGAAATATCCTTAAGGACAACATGTTTGACAGCTAATTCTTATTCTCTGTAATATTGTTTTTACAACAAAATCTATCTTAAAACACGTAGTTTAAAGTTACAATTATTTGGTTGATGAATATATATACTAGGAAGTGTAGTTAGACTCATCTCTCTTATTTTCTTTATTTAATCTGTTCCAACGATTCATCCCTTTTGGTTCGCAGCTTAGTTACAGTATCTAATAAATAGCTTCTTATAGATCTGTGTGAGTTGTACTCTACAATAGTACGGCAACTTGCTCCTAATTCATTGAATTTTCTCTAAAATCATGTTCAAAAACTTCAGTTGATCGATCAGCTACCTAATTATATTCACAATACTTTTCATGTGCATGTGATGATTAGGACCTTTCACATCCTCAAACATTTACTGCCACACTTGACAAACATTCTCAAAAGGTTCCACATTGTTTATGATAACACATCAAAGAAGTTAACTTGACATGTTGTCTTAATGATATTAAACACCCTAAAATTTATTACTAATATTTTTGCTCTAAATCGTTCTATAAGCTATTTTCGTACGCGCGAGTCAATTGAACTCAATAGCTTTAGCCTATGCCATATATTTGTATAAAGAAATTTGTTAAATATGTATAAAAATTAATTTCAAAATACAATTATATATTGTAAAGTTTAAATCTTTGCTTCGCCTCCGCCTAAAAGATGCATTGCGTTAACATGACTATAAATAACGGAGGAAGAAAAGAATGCAGTTGTATTTGTTATTAAGAGTGTTCGCTATTGCTCCACGTATAACTTTATTATTAGTTTTTGTATTCGACAAATAACTGATTATATCAAACTAAAAGGTCCTATCTAGTATTTTCTTCTCCTCTTTAAACTACACTATTTTATATATGGAAAAAGCTAGCTGAAGGAAGTCTAGAAAAAGGAATTGAGGGAACTTTGGGATTATTAACAAATACTACATGTTACAAATTGATGTAAATAAACTGGTCCATATCTTTTCAATGGGTCAAGACTTGAAATTATATCGTTAACATACTATTATAAAGTCTCATACATGTCTAACTCAACCAGATTGACCCGAATTTAGATGTTATTTCCCCCTCCTGAAAACATAAAATAATGCTATCGAGTATTCTTATTTGGCCTTTAACGTATATTTCTAGATTGCGGGCCTTGTCAAAACTATAATTTTTTGGTAATTGTTGTGGTGATTAAAGGAGCTAGTGTCATTCGTCAAGTGTGTGACAATCTTATCTAAAAGCTTAAACTATTAGAGAACCAAATATGTGATAATGGGTGACATAAGGCTCGAATCTATAACTTTTGGTTGATCAATATAGAAAAATCAAGGACGTCTAGCTACACTCAACCTTTTTTTTCCTCTTTGTATATTATGTTTCCCTGCAAATTCATCCCTTTTGGCTCAAAGCTTAGCTAAGTATCTAATTCTTTAGTTTTTGAGAAGATCTACATATATACCTACATTGTACTCTACAATAGTACGGCAACTTGCTCCTAATTCATTGAATTTTCTCTAAAGCATCACTTGATCTACCTATTAATTAATATAGAAAATTAAACACCTTTCATGTGTCAAAATTAGAAACCCTTCACATCTTCAAGACATTTACTGCCACACTTGAAAAACATTCTCAAAAAGTTTAACATCTTCAACTTTGTTAATCAAATACATAAAAGAAGTGAACTTGACATGTTTTTTCTCCTATCCCTTTATTGTCTTGATAATCTTAAACATCAAAAAATTAATTAATCTTTTTTCTCTTGGACATTCTCTAAGATACATCCCATCAAAACCCAAATGATCTGTTGTGTAATGGAGGAAATTAAAAGAATATATATATGGAGAAAGCTACTTTAGGTTCAGTAGTATCTTCTACAAACAACTAAGAAAAGAACCCCACTTAGCTTACAAATTAAATAAACTTAAGTTTGTTAGGTTCAGAGACTTTATTATATAACAAGAAAATTAGAATGTTTAATTAATAGCCCAGGTACAGACATAGCAAGACCTAACAGTGTGTTGCCCCACTTGGGTACAGTTTAAGGACAAAGAAAAAGGTCTTCATTTTCTTCTTTGAATTCCCACTAGTTTGAATCATGAATGCATTTAAAGTTGTCCCAAACAGTAGAAAAATAACACTTTCAATACATTTATAATATTGGAATATAATTTATATATACTGACAATATAAATTATAAATTTTACATTATTAGTGTAACTTAACGTAATATAGCAAGTTTTATTCTATTGATAGAGTACTATATTGTACTGCTATGAAAAGTTATCTTAGTTTATAGGTCAACTTAATATTACATAATAATGTAAAAGATTTATACAATATCAATGCACTAGCCATAACAAGTTAAAAGAGGCTTGTATTTAATACAATGAGTAGGTTTGTAGTCCCCTACACAGGTCATGTTTGAACATGAAATAGTCCAGGCTGCATTAAATGTTGGAAACCAAGATCCCCCAACATCTCACATGGCTTACATATACTGACAATTAATCACCTAACTTTGGGGAGGGGGTGGGAGTGAGGGGGAGATTTATTCTTCTTCATTTTTCTTTTTTTTTACACCATCTGAAACGTTGTTCAAGATTTTCCTAGCAAGATTTTCAAGTTGGAATAGTTTAAATGGGTGAATCTGATTTACATGAGTCAAAGATCTTATGTGTACATTAAGGTCGATCACCTTTTTTTTTTCTTCTCTTTTTATAATTCAGTTGAGAGTTTAGGCTCTATGTATTTACGTTAGGGGCGAAGATACTTGTCTTAAAGGTTTTTTCAATTTCTTCGTCGAAAAATTGTTCACTATATATAGGTAAAATATTAAGTTTTAGAATTATATAAGTAACATATATTGAACATTCTTTGTCGGAGAATTTTATCACTTTCACGCTTGACATTCTTGGTGAAATTCCTGACTCCGCTACTGATTAACGCCTATAAATATTGTTAGTAAACTGTATTTGTAAAATAATAAAAAATAATATTCAAACATAAATGTAAACGAAATAAAAACCAATTCGAGCCCATTGAATTCACAATGTTTCCTTAAGGAATTTAATCCCCTCCTAGTACCCAAGATTATGGATTATTTCCTCCCAGGATAGAACGAATTACACACTGGTGTAGTGGCACTTCAAACACCAGTGTTTCAGTGAACACAAAGTTCGGTAGCAAATCACACTTACTATTGCTTTCTTTGAAGTTAAAATATGCAGAAGAAAGGAGGAGAACTCAGAAATTCATATGGAAAATCTGTAAGAATTGACTTGTCTTTATAGCCAAAGTTGGGCTAAAACCTGAAGAGGTACAACTCTTCAGAATAGCTATTTTTGCAAAACGGCCATAGCATAAATGTTATAATAAAGCGGAAAAATTGAAGAGGGTAATTAATTTTCTATTACAAAAATAAAAAACTGAAAATTGGATAACTCGAGTGGATTTAATATTAATATTTTGTTATTAAAATAAATATTTTATAACATTTCTGTTAATATTTACTATTAACAAATAAATTTGGTCCAAAAATTAATCAATCGATCGATCATTTGACCAAATCCAAATCCAAATTCCAATCCGAAGTCGAAGCCGAGCCGAGCCGAGCCGAGCGAGCGAGCGAGCGACGACGACGGCGCGAGGCTTGCCTTCTTCTCAACTCTTTATGAGCTAGAAGAAGAGCAATTATTTATATACCCATCAAAAACCTTTTTCTCTTCCCGTATGGGACAATCAAGGAGGGAAACTCAAATATTTCATTTTTTTCCTCTATTTCCCATTCACCATATTTTAAGCATTAATAGCCCTATTTTAAGCATTAATAGCTTAAAACCCCAACAATCCCCCACATGAATGGGGAATGGCTATATCACGGAATTATGCATGAAAAACTGTGTGATTCACAAGCAAGGATTAATTGCATCTAGATAAGTAGGTTTCCCTTTGAACTTTCCGTAGTGAACTTATGTCGGATATACTCGGTCAATCGGTAGATTTGATATCTTTGAACTGTCGAACTTTGGTGTATACCTAGACAACCATAAGTCACACAATCAACCCTTAACCGTCTTTGGTTCTCATTGTTGTGTTCGTTTCAGCCATGAACACCGCCTGATTTCATAAGTGCATAGAGAACTGGCCTTGCGAAATTCTCCTTGAAGCGGCTAACACTTCACACTTACATAAGTGATTCCTAAATGTGTCATCCCGTAGATACACTATTTAATATACCCGTATCAAATTTAGAAATCATTAAAAAGCCTTAATGTTTTATCCTTGGTACTGAACATTGTCTCATCACGAGAATGGACCAAAAGTTTAGTTGACAATGTTGAACCGTCATTAATGACTTTGTTTGATCTCCTTGAACCTAGATCTTGGAATCTCCAGTCTTCTAGGTAGAGTTACCGCCACTATGACTTGTTCTCGGTCATAGACCCATTCCCCTTGATGATTTCTCAACTACCTCTCTAGTTAGGCCTTTTGTAAGTGGATCCGACACAATATCACTTGACTTGACATAGTCAATCGTGATAATTCCTCTAGAGAATAATTGCCTAACGGTTTTATGTCTTCGTCGTATATGACGAGATTTACTGTACATAACGCTCCCAGCCCTTCCAATTGCCGCTTGACTATCACAATATATGCATATTGGTGCCAACGATTTGGGCCAAAATAGAATGTCTTCCAAAAAATTTCAGAGCCATTCAGCTTCTTCACCGGCTTTATCTAAGGCTATGAACTCAGCCTCCATTGTAGAGCGGGCAATACAAGTTTGTTTGGACGACTTCCAAGATACCGCTCCTCCACCAATAGTGAATACATATCCACTTGTGGACTTGGAATCAGTTGATTCGGTGATCCAATTTGCATCACAATATCCCTCAATGACCGCAGGATATTTACTGTAGTGCAACGCAAAGTCCTGTGTATGTACTAAATACCCCAAAACTCGTTGCATGGCCATCTAATGAGATTGACCGGGATTGCTCGTATATCGACTCAATTTACTTATAGCACAAGCTATATCTGGTCGTGTACAATTCATGATGTACATTAAGCATCCCCCCACACGAGCATAATCCAATTGTGATATGCTTTGGCCTTTGCTCTTTGCTAATGCAAGATTCACGTCAATTGGAGTCTTTGCAACTTTAAAGCCCAAGTGCTTGAATTTTTCAAGTGCTGTCTTAATATAATGAGATTGTGACAATTCCAGACCTTTAGAAGTCTTATGGATCTTAATTCCCAGAATTAAATTAGCTACTCCCAAGTCTTTCATATCAAACTTGCCAGTTAGCATACGCTTAGTCGCATTTATGTTGACAATATCATTACTCATTATCAGCATATCATCCACATATAAGCAAACAATGACTATGTGATTTGGAACATTTTTAATGCACACACATTTATCACATTCATTTATTTTAAAACCAGTTGACAACATTGTTTGGTCAAATTTTGCATGCCATTGTTTGGGTGCTTATTTTAATCCGTAAAGGGACTTAACAAGTATACATACCTTCTTTTCTTTACCTGGAACCACAAACTCTTCAGGTTGTTCCATGTAGATTTCCTCCTCCAACTCTCCATTTAAGAAGGTCATCTTAACATCCAGTTGATGAATTTCAAGACCATAAACTACAGCTAACGCTACTAACGTTCGTATGGAAGTAATTCTTGTAACTGGAGAGTATGTATCAAAATAGTCAAGACCTTCTCGTTGTCTATACCCTTTGACCACAAGTCTTGCCTTATATTTGTCAATAGTGCCATCATCTTTCATTTACCTCTTAAAGATCCAATTAAAACCCGACGGTTTATTTCCAGAAGGAAGCTCAACTAATTCCTATGTATGGTTGTTCAATATGGATTCTATCTCACTATTGACTTCCTCTTTCCAAAATAATGATTCCGAAGGAGACATAGCTTCTTTAAATGTTTGAGGCTCATTCTCCAATAAGAAATTCATAAAATATGATCCAAATGAAGTAGACGTTCTTTGACGTTTACTACGTCTTGGATCCTCCTGATTAAATGTACTTTCTTTTGTTTCTTCCCGAGGTCATTTAGATCCTTCACCAATTGACTCACATTCTTTTTTATACGGATATATATTTTCAAAGAACTCAACATTATCTGATTCTATAACCGTATTATTATGAATGTCGGGATTTTCTGATTTATGAACCAGAAATCGATATGCTTTACTATTGGTAGCATATCCTATGAAAACACAATCGACGATTTTCGGTCATATTTTTACCCTTTTGGGTTTAGGAACTTGCACTTTTGCCAAACACCCTCTCACTTTAAAATAATTCAAGTTGAGCTTCCTTCCTTTCCATTTTTCATATGGAATGGATTGTGTTTTGCTATGGGGTACTNCGAATAATTCCATATTCTAAACATGTTTCTTCAAAAGGAGTTTCATATTCACCACCCCTATCACTTATTATCATTTTGATTTTCTTGTTAATTTGCGTTTCAACTTCATTTTTGTATTGCTTGAATGCGTCTATTTCTTCATCTTTACTATTAAGTAAGTAAATATAGTAATATCGAGTACTATCGTTAGTAAAGTTATGAAATACTTCTTTCTACCGCGAGATGGTATTGACTTCATGTCACAAATATCTGTGTGAATTAAGTCTAAAGGATTTGAATTCCTCTCAACTGACTTATAAGGATGTTTAACATACTTAGATTCTACACATATTTGACGTTTTGATTTGTTGCATTCAAACATAGGAAATACTTCCAAGTTAATCATTTTCCGCAAGGTTTTATAATTGACATGACCCAAACGTATATGCCATAATTCATTTGACTCAAGTAAGTAAGACAAAGTTGAAATTTTATTATTATTTTCAACAACCATTACATTCAGCTTAAAAAGTCCCTCAGTGAGGTAACATTTTCCTACAAATATTTCGTTCTTACTTATTACAACCTTATCGGATACAAAGACACATTTAAAATCATTCTTAACAAGAAGTCCAACAAAGACTAAATTCTTCCTAATCTCGGGAACATGAAGGACGTTGTTCAAAGTCACCACTTTGCCGGAAGTCATTTTGAGAAATATCTTCTCACATCCTTCAATCTTGGCCTTTTCAGCATTTTCCATAGAAAGCGTCTCTTCAGATCCAACAGGAGCATAAGTAGCAAAAGCCTCTCTAATAGCACAAACATGACGAGTGGCTCCAGAATCAACCCACCACTCTTTAGGATTGCCCACCAAGTTGCATTCGGAAAGCATGGCACACAAGTCATCAACATCATCACGCTTTTCAACCATGTTTGCTTGAACCTTCTTCTTGTCTTTCTTCGGAGCACGACACTTCGTAGATTTGTGTCCGGCTTTTCCACATTTGTAGCAATTTCCACTGAATTGCTTCTTGCTTGGGTTGTTTTTTGGTCCAAAAGCCTTCTTCTTCTTTTTGTTATCATCAACAATATTTGCTCACATTATTGTTGAGTTTCCACGGCCTCTCTTGTCAGCAGATTTATTTTCCTCTTCAATTCTCAACCGGACAATGAAATCTTCAAGGGACATCTCTTTGCGTTTGTGTTTCAAATAAATTTTGAAGTCCTTCCACAACGGAGGCAACTTCTCAATCATCGCTGCTACTTGGAATGTTTCATTGATGACAAGATCTTCAATGAAAGTTCTGTTAGTAAACATAATAAAATTAATACTACCAACATTAGTCTTAATTCTACTTATACCTTCAACAAGGAGATCGTGAATAATCACTAGCAATTCCTAGACTTGGGTAATAATAGACTTGTTATCTACCATTTTATAGTCCAAAAATTTTGCGGCAACGAACTTATTCAACCCGGCATCTTCAGTTTTGTATTTATTTTCAAGCACAATCCACAGTTCTTTTGACGTCTCCACGCTACTATAGACGTTATACAAAGCGTCCTCCAGCCCGCTAAGAATATAATTCTTGCACAGAAAATCATAGTGCTTCCACGCCTCAATCACGAGAAAGCGTTCATTCTCTGGAGGTTCATCGGACAACACAAGAACATCTTCCTTGATAAACTTCTGGAGACTTAGAGTAATTAAGTAGAAGAACATCGTTTGTTGCCAACGCTTGAAATCAATCCCGAAAAATTTTCCGGGTTTCTCCGCCGGTGCCAATACTGCCGGTGTTGTTCAGCTCGTTGAGGCATTGGCAGTTACCATCGGAACAACTTGGCTTCCGTTGTCATTCATTTTTTTAAAAGAATGACACAAACGTAAAATCACGTAGATTTTAATCTCCAATAGAGTAGAAAACCACAAAGGTTTTACTCTCCAGAAACAATGAGTATAACACAAATACAGAAAATATATTAAATTCCTTAAGCTTGTTAGTAAACTGTATTTGTAAAATAATTCTGGAGATAAATAAAAAAATAATATTCAAACAGAAATGTAAACGAAATAAAAACCAATTCGAGCCCACTGAATTCACAGTGTTTCCTTAAGGAATTTAATCCCCTCCTAGTATCCAAGGTTATGGATTATTTCCTCGTAGGATAAAACGTATTACACGCTGGTGTAGTGGTACTTCAAACACCAGTGTTTCAGCGAACACAAAGTTCGGTAGCAAATCACACTTACTATTGCTTTCTTTGAAGTTAAAATACACAGAAGAAAGGAGGAGAACTCAGAAATTCGTATGGAAAATCTGTGAGAATGGACTTGTATTTATAGTCAAAGTTGGGCTGAAATATGAAGAGGTGCAACTCTTCAGATGACTGTTTTTGCAAAACAGTCATAGCATAAATGCCATAATAAAGAGGAAAAATTGAAAAGGGTAGTTAATTTTCTGTACAAAAACACAAAACTGAAAATTGGATAACTGAATTGGATTTAATATTAATATTTATTTTAATATTAATATTTTATTATTAAAACAAATATTTAATAACATTTCTATTAATATTTACTATTAACAAATAAATTTGGTCCAAAATTAATCAATCGATCATTTGACCGAAGCCGAAGCTGAAGTCGAGCCGAACGAGCGAGCGACGACGCGAGGCTTGCCTTCTTCTCAACTCTTTAAGAGCTAGAAGAAGAGCAATTGTTTATATACCCATCAAAAACCTTTTCCTCTTCCCATATGGGAAAATCAAGGAGGGAAACTCAAATATTACTAAAATATTTTATTTTTCTCTATTTCCCATTCACCCTATTTTAAGCATTAATAGCCCTATTTTAAGCATTAATAGCTTTAAAAAACCCAACAAATATTTATACATAAATCATCTCATTATAAGGTAATATATAATTATATCTCTATTGTTAGCCATAGTGAGCGACTTAGATAAAAATAGTAACTAATATGCTATAAGATATTAAACAACATTAATGTAAAAAAGAATCTTTATACTTATTAGTATGTATTACTTAAATCCTTTCATTTATGTCAAACACACTAAACAGATAGATATGGCGGACAAGTTATTAATAACTCAAGTTCCTTTTCTTCTAAGTATTGAGTATTCTTGTATAATTACTAAGATCTAGGTTAGGTTTGACATTTTCGTCCAAAAATATGCTAGTTTTGGGAACTTGGGTCTCCCAACAAATGAGGACATGGTTTGCACCGGCCACCGTCTTAGGGGTAACTCCTATATTTTTTCGTGAATTAATTAGACATTTTGTTCATGTAATTTCGAACAATATTTTCTAATCACTTCCTTCATACTCCTCAATGACTTTAATCAGCTTTCCTAATTATGCTTTCTAAG
This sequence comes from Nicotiana knightiana, assembly GCA_005239525.1. NCBI lineage: Eukaryota > Viridiplantae > Streptophyta > Magnoliopsida > Solanales > Solanaceae > Nicotiana > Nicotiana knightiana. The sequence continues at coordinate 39,107 of ML425165.1, forward strand.
GTCCGCAAGTGTTGAGTGAATAGTTTTCTATATGGGAAATCTGAGATCGATTCAGTCACTGTTTGTTGCACCGGACTTGCTTAGTACGATAGAGGCCGCAGATTTTTCCGGAAATTTTCCAAAAAAAAAATTATACTTCCTAGGTACTTAATTAGAGCATCTTCACCAAAGATTAAAGCATTTTTTTCTTTATGGTGGTGGATGCTACTTTTGAGTTCATAGAGAATCAGATTGTAGCTTTTAATTAAAAAAAAAGTTTGCTTTTTATATGTTGTAATCTAGGTAGATGGTGGTATACTTTATTTATGAGGTTTACTTTATTTATGATTTGCTTTTAAACTTGAAGTTTTGTGAGTTAAGAGATCGTGAAGATTAAACATCAACCACTCGAAACCGTGCCCACTTTACCAAACATTAATTGGTATGTGCCTGATAATAATGTTTCGATAATTGATTAATTTCCACATTAGGGGTTCAACTTTTCAGATACTTTCTCTGTCTCAAATTATTTGTCTTGCTTTTTAAAAATAATTATCTCAATTATTTGTCACTTTAAAAGATCACGACAAAATAAATTATATTTGTTTTATTTTATCCTTAATAACAATGCTCTTGAAAAAGGAAATACTACATAAATAGAATATATATTCAATAAAGAGAAATCATATTTTAAGACATAAAGAAGGATAAAATAGTCTTAAATCTATTCTAATTAATATTTCTTAAGGAACGTGTAAAAAATAAACACGACAGATAATTTAAGACAGAAGGAGTAATAATCACATAAATAGACACTTTTTTCTAGAGTATCATGAAAATGAAATTTATGCGAAGCCGGCAGTAATAGAAAAGTTTGAACCGATATAAAGTGATTACATACATTTTGCTAGAATCGTAGGGAAACAGAATAATTATACTCCCCTCGATTCACTTTAATTGATTTTTGAGCTATTTTCAGATACATTAAGGAATTTACTTTTTAGCATTAATAAATGAACTATATTAATCTTAATTTGTTTATTAGAAATATAATAAATACTCCCAGACTCTTTATTTCAATGACAACTTTAGAAAACAGAAGTTAATTCCTTATTGATATATGAAAAAATCAAATATTATGAACCACAAAAAAAAGTTAAAAATCAATTAAAGTGAACTGCAGAGAGTGGAAAATAATTTTTATCCAACGTACCAAGATCATATGATAAGATGTTAGAAAGTATGAATGGTTTCTACCACTAACGGATGCGGTGTACTGGATGGGATTGCTGTTCTTTTAATCAGAGGTTTCAGATTCGAGCTCTGGGTATAGAAAAATCTTTGGTAGGGAGTGCTGCCACCCGAATGGGACCTTACTCGGCGTGAATCCGAATATAATTGTGCTCCGGCGTAAGTATCGGACAACGGGTGAAAAACCAAAAAGAAAATCTGTTTCTAACTGTCCAGTGTTGAGAAATTAGAACTAAAATCATAATATCATAATATCACGAGTTCTTTTTTACGAACAGCAATGCCCCGATCAACTTGCATAATATCACAAATTCTTTTTCATGAATAGTGATGCCCGAATCAACTTGTATAATATTATAAATTTGAATTTTTATTTTTTGTTAATTATGTGAAAGAAAATTACATTCTAATCAAGAATTTTCTCAACTCTGCGCCTCTTTATTCTACTCTCTCTTTTGCAAATAATATCTTTATTGTACTTGTAACATGTATAGAAAGAAGAAATTTCATCTTTGACTAGTCTAGCTTTTATTTTACAAAAATGAAATGATTTTTTTTTTTAAATTCTTTCAACCAATGTAAGGGACACGGGTAGAGGACATTCATTTCCATAAATGATATTTTTCTTTTAAAAGATTTATGTTCAGGGACGAAAACTGTTACAAAAAGTTAAGAAAAAATTAATAAGATATTTTCGACGTCATGAGAAAATAAAAAATTTGAGTGCATGAATCGAAAGTAATGATTTCCGCTAGTCTAGAGACAAGCCAAGACTTGAAGCTTATAGTTTCGGGATTATAATATCGATACATATATATATACATAATAAATTTCTTAAAATAAATATTAAATTTGAATTAAATCTATTGGGTTCGGCCGAACTCGCAATGTATGTGTTAGCTCTGCCCCTCCTGCCACTAGTAATCTGCTACCACATATTAACTCGATTCGTATCTTACTTAATGACACATGGAACACCAAACAAAATTGTTTAAAAGTCTTCCGAATTTGGAGGTCAAAAATGAAAGAATGTGACACTAATCACGTATAACTTTTATCGATGTTATAATTTTAAAGCTACAACTTACTATGACAAGTAAAGTCACTGCTAACGGTAAGTTTTACTCCCAAATGATTCAATCCACCAAAAATTTGTGGTAAGATTGGAGCTGATTCTTTTTACGTTAATCAGAGATTTTGGATTGAATTCTAAAATAAGAAAATCTTTCATTTTACTTGAATAAATCTTATACGATATAAATTCAAATTAATGAAAATCACAGTACGAATATCGAACGCAGAGTAGTAATTTAAAACATTATAGTACAAGAGTAAAAAGGTCAAAGTGTTTGGGAATGTAGCCTAAAGAAGTTTAGGTATGGAAAGGGAATAGAGGGTAAGTAGTAGTAGAAGTTAGATGGGGCGACAATAGAATCTCAGATACACGCCTTGATTTGTTTTTCTCAATTATTTTTCATTGATATCTAGGCATTGACCTATAAATATCATTATTATTATTATTATTATTCATGTTACTATCTATCTATTTTTTTTTGGTTGATGATGGAAAATTTGTCCCTTCTTAAAAGAAATTCAAATCTTGACCCCGTCGACACCGCCGAGCTTAGCATGGCCGTCCAAGATCCCGGCCCCTCGCCGTTGAACCACGTGGCAACCTTACCTGTATTCTAGGACTCTGCCGGCAGCTACTGTTGATGACGTCAATTTGATTCGTTTTCTTAATCTTATCAATGGAGTATTATTTCCTTTGATTTGAGTTTCTATAATTCATTAAAATACCCGTGCTTAAAATTAATGTGACACGTTAATAAAAGAAGTATAGTAATTATCTTTTGGCACAGGTAATGTAAAAGAAAACGATTGAGTTACTCAAAAATCAACTCTGCCCGTATGAATTTTAAGCAGAAATAATTATGGAACTCATATAAAGGAGGATGGTTATGTAGGTTGACCACCAATGTAAAAATAATCTGATGAATCTTCATAATACAAAGAGGATTAATATAACTAGTCCTAACTTGTTTAAAATTTAAGGCATAATTAATTGATAAATGAAGGTTATTTTTTTTTTTTTTTAAATTTAACCATTCAGTTTCTAAAACCTAATGTCCAAACTAACTGGATTCGCCTTCGGTATGGTTAATTAAACTCCCTAACAAGACGTCTCTATTCTCAAGACTCGAATCTGGGATCACGTTCAACTCACAACATTTGTTAGTGGTAATTAAGATGAGCAATTACAAATAAAAGCTTATACTAGTAAATCATGATGTTAGTAACATGGAAAAGACCATTTGGTTCGTCACTATCCATGCATATAACTTAAAACAATTTAAAAATTACATTTGTAGGTGGCATATATAACTATATAAATTAGTTAGGAATAGATGGAGAGAGGAGGGTAGATTGAGTGAGACCTATTTTAGCATAATACACAAAGAGGGGGTGGGTAACTAGTTGGAAAGAGACTCTTGGTCTATTTCATCTCTCTTCTTATCCCTTCATCATCTTCTTCTTCTGAGGAGTCAAAGAAGGGGAAAAAAGATGGGAAACTGCCAGGCGGTAGACGCAGCTGCACTAGTAATACAACATCCAAATGGAAAAATAGATAGGATGTATTGGACTATGAGTGCTAGTGAGGTTATGAAAATGAACCCTGGCCATTATGTTTCTCTCATTATTCCTCTTCCTATCTCCGACGATAAAACTACTGTTCGTTTCACCCGTGTTAAGCTTCTCCGCCCAACGGATACTTTAGTTCTTGGCAGAGCTTATAGACTTGTTACAACTCAAGGTATGTATCTACCATTACTTCTTTGCTCAACTTCGATCACACCTTAATTTTACTCCATAACCTTTTGTTGTTTTTATTTTCTTTTCTTGATTTTAGTAGTAAGAGTTTGTGGTGTTTCATGGTTTTACAGAAGTGATGAAAGTATTGAGAGCAAAGAAACATGCAAAGATGAAGAAGAATCAACCAGATTTGCAAGATAATCAGAGGTCAAGTTGTGAATTTGAAGCTGGAAAATCTGAATCAGATAAGAACAAGGTAGGAGTTATAATTTTGAGCCAATCACTTGTAAATTTTTATTTTCTTCTTTCTTAATATTACTATCTACCTAGAAACAGAAGAGAGTCACAGAAGGGAAAAGGGTACTACTACAACAACTATGCCTTTATCTCTAATAACTTGTTGAAATCGACTATATGAATCCATTCTATATATGTTCTGTTCTATTTAAGCGAGTCTCGCCAAATACTTAGAAAAGGGTAGACAGAAAAAGAGCAAGTTCTTAAATGCATGGCCAATTAAACACTTTTAAATATACAAACTTTATATGCCTTTTGTTCAAGATAATGCTCTTATTCATTTAAAGGAAAGTTAAAGGAAGGGATCAAAAACTAAATGAAAAAAAGAAATATTCCAAGAATTCAATAACCAATAGCAGAGTTGAAAACACGAAGGGGACTAATATATAATGATATTCAGGTTAACTAATTACATAAAATTGATAATTTGCAGGCTGTGAGACATGAAGGACATAGGCAAAGGCCTGGAACAACAAACTTAGCTGCTGCTGCAAGGTCCAAATCATGGCGTCCGACTTTACAAAGTATTTCTGAGTCCAGTAGCTAATGGTGGTCGCAGTCCGATCACCGGCAATGGGACTTCTAAAAGATAGGCAACAAGAAACTCACAGAAGTTGGTGATTCTAATTCAGCCATTGTCATTCACAACTCTAGTTAATGAGGGATGTTGAGCAATAATGCTTTTGTATAGAATAGAATGGAAAACTAACTCCACTTGGTAGAAAGAACATCCCATAATGAAAATACATATTCTCCAGAGTTCTAGCATTGTTCTTTTCTTGAGCAGAAGCTAGATTCAAGATTAGCCATGACTATTTTTCCTCTTCATTTTCTTTAGTAATTTTATATGGATGGTGTTCGGTTCCGACTATTCCCCATATACCTGCTACCTTTTACTAGCACAAGTACCAAGGAACTCTAAAGATTAGCCATGATTACTGACCCACATATGCAAGAAAAATGACCGTTTTCATTGCCTTAGTTGTTTAGAGTTCCAAGTCTCCCAATCCTGATCAACATAATTTTGAGCCCACAATAGTGACGCTCGCGCAGCCAATGCCGCTCCTGGAAGTTTCCTCTCCATCATATCAGTAAAAGGCTCCACCAGTAGTGTCCTGGGTCCTCCATATTCTTTGTGCAAGAATTCATTAAAAATCTGATTAATACAAAAGAAGGAACCTTAAAGCTAAAGAATAGCAAACCAACTGTATAATCTTTTAATACTCATGAAAGTAAAAAAGCATCATATAATAAATGTTTATTCTAGAAAATGCCAGTGTTGGTGGCACAAAAGGCCAAGTACAGCTTGATATAAACTGTCCAGCCAGGGTTGCTGTATTACTATAGTAACAAGTACCAGATATTTCTTTCAAATATCAATCATTGTACTATTTCCAGGTCAGAAACAAGTCAGATTGTCAGTAGAAATGAACATGATTTTATATTGAACATAATCTGTAGTACATTAAATGACCTTTGGATCAAGAGTTGTGTGCTAGCTAAGTATGTCAGTTAGTACAATTATTTCACTAGAAAAGACCATAATGGGTGTGGTAGTGTTTTATGTGATTATTCATTCCAAGGTGTTAAACTGAAGTTGGAAGATAAAAAAGATAAAAGGGCAGCCGGATGAACTAAGTTCCGCTATACGGGGTTCGGAGAAGAGTCGGACCACAAGGGTCTAGTGTACACAGCCTTACCCTGTATTTTTGCAAGAGGCTGTTTTCAACGCTCGAACCCATGACCTCCTGGTTACACGGCAGTAACTTTACCGGTTACGCCAAGGCTCCCCTTCTGAAGTTGGAAGATGACAAGCAAATATTTATGATTCTGAAATTTTCTGGAAATTTCAGACAAAGGAATGGTTTCACTCAATCTAACTAAAAGCAGTTAACTCACCCAGATATTATTTGCTCAAGAGGACTATAACTTCAACTATAGAAAATAAGAACAACCAGCTTTCAAATTTACACAATTTTGACAGATCAAGGGCAGAAAATTAAAATGAAAAAGAGCAGGCTATTTCAAGAAACTCTTCTCCAGATCCAATCAAAGTCAGCACATTTAAGTAGAACATTCAATACAGAGACAGATTGTCAGCATGTCAATTTATTTACTGAGACAGCTTTCAAAATGCTACAACTGCTTGCTCCGTATGTTGTGTAACGTATCCGTGAGGTTGTGTAAATTAGATGGAATGATTTATTTAGTGCCGGAGAATTGATTCGGTATTGATTAAAATCTATCCTTATGGACCACCAGAGAAGTTTTCAGAATCAGCCAGCTAATACTATATCTGTGGTAATTACCCACATAGCATCAATGGAAGGAGGACTATATGCTGGAGGTACACAAATTCTGGTTTTTAATCTTCAAAAGATCCACGAAAACCACTATGAACCTCACTGTTGCAGGATCAATTGGAAGAGAGCTTCATTAAAGAACTCGATATCAATGCTAAATGCCATTCAATTCTTCAGCATGTTCCAAGCAGAACTTACTGCACCACTTCAGCTGGCTTAAAATACAGTTATTTTCTAATATGTGAACCAAAACTGATAAATTTGTTCTTTCCTATGCTATTAGCTCCGATATCTGTCCCGAGCTGTATGAACAATTATAGTAAAAGTACGGATAGATCTTCCAAGCAATCACTTCCAGTTTATTGCATTTTATTTTAATGACTTTTATGTTTAGGCCATATTTAGTGCAATTAGACGATTTCATGTTCCTTGTCCATCAGTTTCTTATGCTCTTTTCTTCATCCTCTACTAAGGGAAGAAACATGAAACTATCAACAACTACAGGGACGAAGTAGATATCTTGAAACATAACCAACCATGATTCAGTAGAAAGCCTAAAACCAGAATTAAATGAAAATCCACTAGAGCAACACGATGAAATTCAGCTGTGACATTTAATCAACCAAGATTTTACACATTAGTGAATAGAACATTTCTGTTCTGTAACTCTTCATCAATTAGTATGGTAATCCAAATGTTGGAACATAAAGAAAGGACAGGAATCCATCTTTACATATTCAAGAAAGGTTCAGCATACATGCCTTCTCATTTAACAAGCACAAGAATATAATATGTTTCCGTTATGCACACATCAAATCAAAAGCGAACCAGAAAACATTTTCGTCAAACAAATTAAAGAAATAAGGAGATGAATCAAAAAGAGATAGTTAATTAGTCAAAGGTCCAACTGAACAACGCCCATGTATTATAATTACTAATGGTCCAGCTAAAGTAATAGTAGGAATTAGACCTAGCTAACATACGACAAGTATAAAAAATAAACCAAGTTATACATTTTCACCTAGACATTTCATTGAACACATCAGGCAGGGATTAGGTTAGGATAGATATATTTCTGAGACTGTGTTGAGCTGTGAGGAACTGACAATTGCCTCGTTGAGATGGGTTTTGAGAACTGAAGATGGAGAGACCTTATGGGTTGGATTGAATGATAGATTAAATGTGTTTTGGAGGGAATTGGAACTGCTGCAGTGGTGAAGGTTTGAATGTGAAGCGCCATTGTTAGAGATTTTTGGATAGTAATATGTAACAACAAGGTTGAAGCAAATATAGGCCCACCCCATGGATTTGGTAGAAATAATACCAAGTAGCCACTTTTAAGTATGTTAGTTTAAAATATATTTAAAGATTAGTTAATTTGTTTAAACATAAGGACACCGTATCTTGAAGTTTAAACTTTAAAGTTCAAATTTTAAGATATCGTGTCCTAAAATTCAAATCTTATGTTTTGAATTTTAAATTAACAACTCAAAAATTTAGGACATTAAGTCCTGAGTTTCAATTAGCAGCTAAAAAATTCAGGATATTAAGTCCTGAATTCTAAATTAGTAGCTAAAAAATTCAGGATACAAAAATTTGGAAAAATTGATTATCTTTAAATACATTATAAATTGTGAACATATTTTAAATAGCATGCTAAAATGGCTACTGGTTTCGCCCGATCATTTGTGCTGCATCTCTTAATATGGACCTGAAAAATGTTATCTGGCCCAATGAGTTAAACTTGGCACTTGTTCACTTGGGATTTTGAAGTAGAAATAACACCACATAGCCGCTTTGAGCACCCTTTTAAATACTATTTAATGTTTAACCAATTTTGGCAAACTTCACACCCTTCATGATGTTTTTTTTTAGCAATAGGGAAATATATTAATAGCTAAGCATCCAGTTGCGACATATTACGAATATTTGTAGTAGTGCCTTGTAAGGCATCATAGTTTTCTAAGGCAGCCAACTTAGTACAAACATTAGACGAAATATATTTAACATAATGAACTTCCTCCAGACCCTTTTGATATTTTTCTATCGCCAGCTCTGAGGGGGTTGCAAAAAGATTGATTTTATTTATGTTGGTCTGCAGTAGTGCATTTCTTGCCAAAACGTGTGCCACCTCATTTCCCCGTCTAAAGCTATGCTTGAGAACCACTTGTCCCTTCTGTCTTGCTTGATGCATCAACCACCTGCAATCATGGACTAAGTTTGTGTAAGTAGGATGATCATTTTCTAAGATATTTATGACCCCCGATGCATCTGTTTCTATTTCCACTGGTACCAAGTTGTGCTCCATTATTGCATGAAGACATTCCTGGAGGGCCTGGAGCTCCACTTGTGTAGCTGAGAGGGCGGCAACTTTTTTGTGAAAAGCCATAATCCAACTACTTGCACTGTTTCCCATTTGCATTAGTTTATGTTCTAATGCATGGTTTATAGTGGTATTTCAATTTAGGTAGCAACTTGTGTTATTATGATTATCGTGGTTTCTATTCTTCCATATTTGCCATAATGCAAATGGGAAAACTTCTAACCACTGAAGGTATTTGTGGTAGAAGGTATTCTTTGTTTTCTTGACTTGATCGATCCAGTGGGTATGGTTAGTAGTACTGTTGTAGCTAATACCATAATCCCACCATAGGTGTTTAATAGTGACGCATTCCCAAAATATGTGATGGATGATTTCTTCTCGTTATTTACATGTTGGGCAATTAGGGTTGATATTAATCTCTATTTTTGCTAGGTATGATCTAGTGGGTAGTCTATCATGGTAGTATTTCCAGATAAATTTTTTTATTTTGTTAGGACATCTTAATTTCCAGATCCATGTAAAATCTTTTAGGTTTTCCCATTTTGTTAATGATTTTATAGCAAGACGATATTGAGAAAATACCATTTGAGGTGAGGCTCCATATGTTGTTGCTATTACCAGTAGGTTGAGAGTTATAAATACCAATCACGTTAATGTTGTTATTAATGTATGTTGGGAGATCAAAAGAGATACTTGTGAAAGACCATTTGTTCCCGTTTCTAATTTGACCCACTGTAATTTTGTCTTTGTGTTTATTTTGGGGGCATTCGATAGCGTTTCTAAGATTTGCCATATTGTGAATCCAGTTTGATTCCCAGATATTAAGAGAGTAGTTATTATTAATGTCCCATCTAATGCCTATATTGGAATATACCATATCTTCAGAATACTCCTCCAGATAAAGGAGTATTGATTATTTTTCCTAGTACTAGCGTATTTACTAGATATGACTTGAGTCCATAGAGAATTGATATTATTAATCAGTCTCCATACTAGACTTGTTAGGAGTGCCAAGTTCTTGCACTTGGCTTTCTTGATTCCTAACCCTCCCATGCATTTATCCTTTGTAATGGAATCCCAATTTAGGAGATGTATTTTTCTTTTTTCCGGTGAGAAGTTCCATATAAAATCTCTTTGCACCTTATCAATATCCTTTAGGGTTTGGCTAGGAAGAAGTAAATATTGCATGATGTGGTTTGAGATATTATTGATAGCAGAGGAAGCTACGGTGGTTCTTCCTGCCGTATTTAGCCATTTTCCTTTCCAACTTCCCAATTTTGCTCTCATTTTATCAACCACAAATTGATAGTCTTTTGGTTTGGGGTTGGAGTTCACAATAGGAAATTCTAGATAAGTACCAAAATTGTCACTAAGCTTGATATTGAAAATTGAGGATAATTTCATTCTAGTTGCCTTAGTGCAATTTTGTGATACTACCAATTTAGATTTTGTTCTATTGATGACCTGACATGATAGTTGGCAGAAGTTATTAAGGCTTTCTAATACTGTGAGAGATGTTTTGGTATTTTCCTTGCCTATTAGGGTTAGGCCATCGGCAAAGAATAAGTGAGATAGGGGGGCTTGTTGGGGTAATTTTTGGGGCATCCCATTTCCTAATGTCAATTTTATGGTAAATTATTTTTTAAAGCATTTCCATATAGAGTATAAATATATATGGGGGCAATGGGTCACCTTGTCTAATATCCCTCGTAGGTGTGAAGGATTCTGATTTTGAGCCATTAACAAGAATGGTGTAACTGAGTGTGGTGATGCATGACATGATGAGTTTAATAATTTTTTGGATGAATTTGAAGTAATTAAGTGTTCTATGAATAAAAGACTACTCTAACTTATCGAAGGTATTTTCAAGATCTATCTTGAGGATCATATGCCTTGTTTAGATTTTGAGTTTCTAATATATTTTATTACCTCCTGAATTATAATGGCATTGTCACAAGCCCTTCTCCCTTTGATGAAGCTAGCTTGGTGTGGACCAATTATTATCTTAGCGATGATTTTGTAATGACTTTGTAAATGGTATTACAAAGACTAATTGGTCTAAATTTTCGAAGATTGTTAGCATTCTCAAATTTAGGAATTAGGCAGAGATAGGTGCTATTAGTAACTTTAGGAATGCAACTATCCTCAAATACTTTATGGTAAAATATATTTACTTTGTCCATCAGGACCAGGTGATTTATAGGGATAAAAAGAAAATATTATCTTAGCAATTTCATGGTTCGTTAACGGATAATATAGGCACGATAGGTCAAGAGAATGTTTTATAAGGGTTACAGTTATTCTTGTGTGCCAAGTATAATGTGTTTGGGAAGTTGTAAATAAATTTGAAAGTAATTAACAGTGTGGAGCATGATGCAATTATGATCATCTATCCAATTTCCCATATCATCTTTGAAGAAAATTATTTTGTTAATTCTTCTTCTATTTGTAGCGGTGATGTGGAAAAATTTTGTGTTTGTGTCACCATCATTCATCCACGTTACCCTAGACTTATGTTTCTAGTAGTATTCTTCCAACTTGAGAATATCATTATATTTATGAATAAGCGTTACTTCTAGTTGTTGGAGGAATGGACTAGTACTATATTTTGGGTTGTTTTGAATCCCTCCTAACCTTGCTAGGAGTTTCCTTTTTTGCTTGTGTATATTTCCAAAGGTTTATCTATCTCATATTCTAACATCATTTTCAAAGGAGCTGGTTGTCTTTAGGAGGTCATTACTACTCCAATTTCTTTTGACTATATTAATAAAATCTGGGTGAGTGCACCATATTGATTATAGTCGGAAGGGTTTTTCAAAGTGATTTGATTTTTTGTTCTTTACAGATATCAATATAGGGTTATGGTCAGAATGTATCTTGGGGAGGTGTACTATTGAGGCTTGAGGGTATTGTTCTAGCCATTTCATATTTGCATAGACTCTATTTAGTGTTTCCATGATCAAACCTTTGATTTTTCTTCTATGATTTGACCATGTGCATTTGCAAACTTTGTAACCTAGGTCTAAGAGTTTACAATGATATAGGCTAGCTAATATTTTTTTTTTCTCTATTTTGGTTCGCCTTCCCACCAATTTTTTCTTGTGCCATAATAACGTCATTAAAATCCCTTCCCATAATCCATGCACCTTTATATTGGTCAAATAAATTTTCTATGTTATGTCAAAGAGTATCTCTATTTATTTTATCAGTACTAGCATATATTGAACTAAAAAGCCAGGTTTTATGATTTGGTTTTACCTCTATCATGGTGTGGATTTCCTGATTCCTTCTTTTGAAGTTGTTCACTACAACTATTGCATGGTTCCACACAATCACCATTCCTCCAGATTGTCCCCCCGCTGGTACTTCAATCATCTCTGTGAAGTTGAACTCCTCCAAGATTGAGACATGGGTAGCCATCCTTGTTTCTAGGAGTGTTACCATACTAGACCTGTATGTATCCATTATTTCCCTAAAGTTTCTTCTAAAGATGGAATTGTTTGCACCCCGGACATTCCAAATAACAAAGTTAATTGGTTGATTCATCATTAAGTGAGTAGGGTGTTAGTGATTGTTCTCCCTCGTTGCTATGTCAGTGTTCCTCTTGTGGGATGAAACTACGATGACTATATTTTTTCCTACTGTTGGATCGTGTGGGTTCCTTATATCTATTGAGCACTTGAACAGAGTTAGTGGATAGTTGATGATGCACTTCTTGTCCAACCATTCCTTGAAGATTAATATTTTTACCTCGCTTAGGTTTGAGAATGCCGCCCTTGGTTCTCCCTTATGTGGGATGCGTTCTACCTCTTCCTCTTGATTTTTCTCTTGTTGTTGCATGTCCATCTGTTGTTGAGCATGATCTTCTGTTTGCATGGGGGAGTGTTATTGAGGAATTAGAGGAGTTTGAGTTTATTTCACATCCCAGCGAGTGATAATGGGGTTCACCATTGACATTTCCTCCGGTGCAAAGAATGGTAGATTGAGAGGGATGTTCGGGGGCATTAGGGTATTGGGATTCCCTGGAATGTTTTACATTTCCTGCATGTCGTTGGCTAGATTTTGGTTCATCGATGGAGCTAGTGGTTGCAATATGTTGTTCATCCACATCTGATTTATGTAGTTGGTCACGGAAAGGTGCATGCCTTTTGAGATCAACTGGGCTAGATAATTTGTGTTTTGGATGATGAGGACTGAGTCCTGACCATTGATCTGCATGTTGAAGGATATTGCATGTCCCAATAGTCCCAGCTCGATTCAGGACTGTGGTTGATGGTTTGGAGGCTTTGGAGGTAGAGCATAGATCACTGGTGAAGTAGGGAGTTGTGGTGGTAGTGGAGGTAGGTTGTCCATTGGATATGGTCGATGGAGACGTTGTATTTGGACCAACCTGTATCTTCTCCTCAGAGGGAATGGTGTGCGAGGAATTTTGGGTGGTAATATTGTTTAATATAGTAGGGTCTTGGTTGTCAGCAAAGTCTTCCGATGATGGTGTAGGAAAATTTGCTAGGATAGGATCTATTTGCATGCATGAGGAGGATTTTTGCGTGAAGGATTTAACATAATCTGGTGGAGATATATTCTCCAATATTTTTTGATTTGGTTCTGCCAAGTGTACTGCGTGAGTGTGGATATTAGTTTGCATGCAAGAGTTTCTAGTGAGGTTTGTCAGTGTTTGATTGTTATTGGGGGCTATTTCGTGTATTATAGTATTGCTAAGCTAATTTTCATTGGGTGTGGTAGATTCATTAGGATTATTAATAATGATTTTTCTTTTAGGGGTAATCATTTGGACGTAGGAATTAGGAGTGCCGTTATGGGGTGACACGTTTTCACCACTTGTCCGTGTTGGGGGGTTCTTGCATGCAGGGGAATAGTGGTATTATCCATACCATTGTTTTGGGTGGAAACTGTGTGCCCTTTGGGTAATAGGAGGTTATTAGTGCTAATATCACAATTAGTATTGGGATGATATTGATTAATATTATTGGAAGAGTCTACATCATGTTTAGTAAAAAAAAAAAATTCGATGTTTGGAGAGAAATAGAATTCTTATCGACATATTTTAATTTTTGAGTATTGAGGAACTTACCCGTTGATGCGTAAAATTTTTTGACATTTATACATGTGTTGTTATTCGAATTCGCTGCTATCTGCTCACCTCGATTTGTGGTTGGCTTCTTCTTCTTTGGAAAAGAAACTGTCTGCCATTCTCTGTTGCTATTTGTTGTGGGTGACACTGAGCTTGGGTATTCACCATTGGCTGCATGTAGATTGTGTATGATTGGGAGGGGGCATTTTAAGGAAGAATGACCTAGGCAGCCACATGTTTTACATAAGATGTTATCTTCTTCATATAAAATACTTGTTTGTGTGTACCAATTAGCATGTGAGATTGGACTTTTTGTTCCAGTGGGATTTTGTACACATAATCTTGCATAGAGGCCTCTAATGGTAGAGGATGTACATGCGTCAATTTTTGAATAGCTTGCCTATAGCATTTCCAATCTTGGCCAGAATGATTCCATCATAAAACTCAGTTGAAAGTTGTGGCAATCTAACCCAAATGACAGTATAACTTTGAGTTGCTCGTGTAGCTACAAAATTTGGAGTCCATTTTTGGACGGAGACGAAGAAGTCGTTGATGAACCATGGTCCATTTTGTAGTGTTTTCCTTGCGTTTTCTTCTTTATTGAATTTCACCATGTCGTAATCTTCGCCAAGGTCTATTAATGAAAAATTCTCTGTAGTTCTCCAAAGAGCTCGTATTTTTGCTCGTAGATAGTGGTGGAGAACTCTTTTTCCTATTTACTTGATTTAACGGAGGATTTCCATGGTTCGTCTATTCGTTGGATGTCTTGATCCGATAGTGTTATACTTTTGATCCTGATATCCCCTCCCTTGTGTAGACACAACATAATTGGAGTTTGTTGCACATCCATTAATGTAGGTGAAGATTGTTCTTCACTTTGAGCTTCGTGGTTAATACGGATTTTCCTATTAATTTTTCCCTATACGAGTTGCTTTGATCTAGCAAACTGTGGTGGGAATGAATGTTTTCAATATCTTGAGGTTTTGGTGGGATTGAAGTCCCCAGTTGGCTTTCATGGAGGCTGTGGTCGGTCATGCCTTCTGACTGGGGTCGAGAGGTTTAGAGAGAAGTAAGACTCTCACTAAGTGAAAGTGATCTTTTTGATGTTCTTTCTAGTTAGGAAGAGTAAGATGACCCCCTTTATGATGTTGTTATTGTTGCTTCTTCAAACCTTTCATGTTTGTAGTTAGGCTATGCCAGAGTCTAATATTCGAATTAACAAACGTCTAAATTTGAACTACATTCAAACTTCAGTTTGATAGCGCCTATTTGAAGTTGATTCTAAAACAGATTAACTTTAAGATTTTGTAAATTTTGGATAATCTTGAAATATGGATCCTAAAAATAGCTAATTGTGCACTTTCCCATTATAAAATACTAGTATTAGGATACACGCATTGTGACCCGTGTCAATAAGTAAATAACTTTTAAAAACTTAAATAAGTATTATGTTAAACAATATGTTTGAGTTATCATAAAAATAAAATGTATAACTTTGTAAAAATGCATATATGTTCATCCCAAATTCAACTCAATGAAAGTCCTTACCTTATGAAAATTATTGTTATTTTTATGCCTTAATATCGAACAAACAAGTAAAAAAAATACTTTTATCACGATGATATTGTCCTGTAACTCCTATAGAATTTAATAAGTAAAAATATAATTTTTAAAAATGACTAATTTTGAGTCAATAATTTACAATAATAAACTAATATATAAAAAATATAAGGAGTTATCATTTGTTAGAATATATTTATAAAAATAGAAGAAGAAAATAATTAACAATAACTCATTTAGAATATATTTTATATTATATTATTTCATCCTTGTTTGTTCAAGTTTGCATACCTTAATAAAACAATAATTATTGATTGTATGAATTTCAAACCCGTCGCGCTCAAACTCTCTCCCGGTACCCTCCCTTGTTGAATGCTCTATTTCTCTCTGTCTATTGCTTCACTCTACTAGTGCACCACCACTTCGGCGGCTCCCTCCCTCTCCTGGTGATCATCAGTCATTTATCAGAAGAGAGAAGTTCTCAGCTATAGGGGCTTTTCCACCGCCGGCCAGATTTTCATTAACTTCAAGGGCTGCAATCCAGGTTCTATTGTTCCTCTCTTATCTTGATATTTTAATAGTTCGGTACTTTAGCATAATTTTTTCTCCTTGCCTGCCTATTTTGTTCGTGAATCTTTAGTTAGTATTTGCCCTAGTATTGTCAAATTAATTGCATTAGTGATAGCTTTGCCTACTTGTTTCTATTTTTATCTACCCGTTTACATCTTTATTTTGTATCTTTATTGCACATTTTCTTTGTGGCCTTTAATTGTAGATTATAGTCTCATTTAGCTCTTGTATTGTATTTCTTCACCTATTTTTCTATCTTTTAGTGTAGATTATAGTTCATTTAGTTCCTTTGTTTTATTTCTTCACTTGTTTGTCTGACCTTTAGTTGTAGATTATAGTTTTCGGTAGTTCCTTTATTTTATTTCTTCACCTGTTTTGCGACCTTTAGTAGTAGATTATATTTCGGTAATTTATTTTATTTTTGTCGCTTGTTCTCGGGATAGTGCTTGCATAGTGACTCGTAGATTATTGTGGTTTTGGTGAACGATGGTAGGGTAAGGTCTTGTCCTCGGGAGTGTCAACGCAGGGGAGAGTCTAAGTGTCACGACCCAAATTTTTCTCCGTTGGGTATCGTCATGGCACTTAATCTTAGGGACTAGGTAAGCCTAACATTTCCACTGAACAACAACAATAATAAAGGAATTTTAACAGTTTCGAAATAGAAATCTTGACAGAGTTTATAATTTTCCAAAACCCGGTAAATACAAGCCATAATCTCTACGACATCTTTCAACCGAATCTAAATACAACTGTCTAGAAATAATAAGTACAATTGACATAAACAGGAAGGTGAATCTGAAACCTGCAAACGCAGCAACGGATTTACCTTGAGTCTCCTCATCAACGATCCATGCAGCTAACAATAACTATAACCTGGATCTACACACAAAAATGTGCAGAAGTGTAGTATGAGCACACCACTGTGGTGCCCAGTAAGTATCAAGACTAACCTCGGTGAAGTAGAGACGAGGACTAGTCAAGACACCACTAGCCTAATAAGTAAAAAGAGCTAACTGTACCAATGACCGCAACATAATATCTATCTAAAGATTTTTCGATATAAATAACGGTACGATCGAATAATACGGTGAAAATTCAATAATTACGATCAACGGACAGCATAATAAAAATACGCAAAGAGAATGGAAAGAATGCAAGCCAAATGTCGGGAACCCCAACCCAATTAAACACTAGCAACTCAACACTGCATCAATTTATTCACGTCAGGACTTAGCCAATAAACTCAATAAAACTGGTCAAACCATCGAGTGAAAACCTTTAAATTGTGAGTTTATTTTGAAAGCTTTAGAGATATAATATCATTTTGGAATAGAGAAATTTCTTCTTTGAAACATACTTTCTCTGAATGTATATTTATATATTTTTATAAAGAGAAATATTTAAAATATAGTCTCTTCAAAATACGTGGTGTTCAAATATACTTTCCCAAATACTGCTCTTTCAAATATCATCAAAATACGTGGTGTTCAAATATACTTTCTCAAATACTGCTCTTTCCAATATCATTTTTCTGCAAGACAAATACTTTTCAAATATATATATATATATATATATATATATATATATATATTTCGGTCCAAATATCCTCAATGATAAAACCATTGGAACTCAGTCCGCAACTCAGAGTTTGTCATGCAATGCAGTACGGGGAGAAATCTCCCGGAATCTCGTCCGTAGTCCCAATTTAAATATGCGATGCAGTACAGGGGAAAAGTTCCCGGAATCTCGGTTCATAGTCACAATTTAAATATGCAATACAGTACAACGGGAAAGCTCTCGGATCTCGGTCCATAGTCCCAATTTAAATATACAATGTTGTACAGGGGGAAAGCTCCCGGATCTCGATCTGTAGTCCCAATTTAAATATGCAATGCAGTACAGGGGAAAGCTCCCGGATCTCGGTCCGTAGTCCCAATTTAAATATGCAATGCAGTACAGGGGGAAAGCTCCCGGATCTCGGTCCGTAGTCCCAATTTAAATATGCAACGCAGCCACTAAGGAAAACAATCAGAATGCGACAAAAACAACATATATTGCGACAACCGGCGCAAAAGCAAACAAGACTGAATGTAAAGTGCGATGAGCAAATCAATACAAAGACTTAAATCACAAAAATGTTAAAAACTCACTCATAAGAAGTAGCCACTGAAAGGAATGCCAAGCACAAAGAGAAAGCAGCATAACAAGGGGAAAACAAGGCAAATACAGCAACGACTCTATATATTCAAGTTCGCAACCAAGAAACCAAATCATCCCGGCAAGGGAATCAACTATAACCAACCTCACTTAGATAATTAGCTTCACCGAATAAACTCAGTTTGAAAAAATGCTCAGTAAATAGGCAGCATCAAAGAAATACCATCAACATGGGCGGTCATCAATTAAACCTAAGTAGTACTTAAGGGAAAATTATTTAAATCACAATGTACGACTCACGGGCATGCTTGACCAACGTATAGATATTCCAATTTACTTGTTAGGAAATTATAGGGCAAGATTATACTAGTTTTAGTCACATAGGCAGCGTATGAAGAAAGATTTAGTATAACTGTAGGAAAAGCAAAGTCTTCACTTAAGTCAATTAAGATCATATAAGAAACAAGGAATTCTAGGCAAGTACTTCTAATTTGAGCAGGAAGAGATGAAACTAGAAATCAGGAATTCAGATATAAAAATTTCAATTCATACACGGGGAACATAAGGACCAAAAAACCTAAAAGGGCAATCTATTTGCAAATAAGTCCGAGTACGCACTCGTCACCTCGCGTATGCGGGCTACAATCAACATAAAAGACTCAATCCTAAGAGGAAGTTCCCCCACACAAGGTTAGGCAAGATATTTACCTCAAAGACGATAACCCGGTACTCAAAAATAGACTTCTCGGGCGGGAAGGCCTCCGGACGTCTCAAAATCAACTAAACAACTTCAAAATACATATACAACGTATAAGGAACTATTCCGAATAATAAAGTCTCAATCTTTACAATATTATAAAAATCGACCCAAAAGTCGACCCCCGGGCCCGCACCTCGGAAACCGACAAATTTGACAAATTCCGATTACCCATTCCTATACGAGTTCACCCATACTAAATTTATACAATTCCGATAATATTTGGTCTTTCAAATCACGATTTTTCATTTTAGAAGTTTTCTTCCAAACCCACAATTCCCTCAACCCAAAACACAAATTAAATGATAAAAACAAGAAATAATTTATGGAATATAATTAATTATAGTGGAAGAACACTTACCCATTAGATTTACGTGAAAACCCCCCAAAATCGCTCCCAAATCCGAAGTCCAAAGCTCAAAATGTGAAGAAAATGGCTAACCCTCGTTTATATGAATCTGCCCAGGACATCCGCACCTGCGACCACTTAACCGCACCTGCACAATCGCAGGTGCGAAACACAAACCGCACATGCGCTCCTACCCGCACCTACGCCCAAGAATCGCCCCTGCGGGGGCTGCACCTGCGCCCCAAACTTCCGCACCTGCGGAGGCTATCCAGCCCGCTTATCCTCGCACCTACGTGCTCTTTACCGCACCTGCGAAGCTCGCACCTGCGGTCCCCTATCCGCAGGTGCGACCACACCAGAACAGCAACACCAGTTGCATTTCCAAAGTTCAAGCCTTCCGATAACCGTCCTAAACCATTCCGAGCCCCTCGGGACCTCAACCAAATACACAAATAGGTCACATACCAATACATGAACTTAGTCGAACTTTTGGAACACCCAACACAACATTAAAACACCGAATAAATCTCGGATTCAAGCCTAGAATTTCTAAACTTCAAAAATACGCCAACGATGCCAAAACCAACCCAAACCACATCCGAATTACCTGAAATTTTGCGCACACGCCACAAATGATGCTATGAACCTATTCCAACTTGCGGAATTCCATTCCGACCATGATATCAAAAATTTCACCTATCGGTCGAAATCGCTGAAATCCTAACTTTCGCCAAATTACCTCAAATCACTCTACGGACCTCCAAATCTAATTCCGGACACGCGCCTAAGTCCAAAATCATCATACGAAGTTGTTGACATTAACCAAAACTCATTCCGAGGCCGTCTATACAAAAGTCAAACCTACGGTCAATTTTCTTCACTTAAGCTTCAAAATTTGAAAATTCTCTCCCAAACCGACTCCGGATTAACCGGTAACTGAATCTAACCACACACATAGGTCGATATACACAAACTGAGGCTGCCTATGACCTTATACCACCGAACGGAGCTTAAATTCTCAAAACGATCGGTTGGGTCGTTACATCCTCCCCCTCTTAAAACAAACGTTCATCCTTGAACGTTCCAAGATTCACCTTGAACTCATCCAATCACTTATTGTACACTTCTTACACATACCCGCGGGTGATCCCACGTCACCCAAACCTACATAAGCCTGATGACACCATCATAACTGCAATATAACCTTCTCATCACCATCGATAAGCCTCATACCTTAATTTCTCACCTTCCACTCATTTCCAAAAAGCCCGATTCTAAACCATATCTGGCATTAGCCTCAACCAGCTGCATCAACTCAGGTCTCCGCCCATAAGGCACGACCACACAACATAGCACATCATACATAGGCTCAATTGCACTTTTAATCGCAATAACTGTCCGAAATCAACTCAACATTGGCAATTAGTCTGACATCTGAAAGAACTCTGTTTCTAAGTCCCATAATACCGATAATGATGCAATAAACACGAAGACCTCATCATTAGACACCCGAATCACCAAGTCACAGCTAACACCACCGGGCACACATCCCGCAAGCTAAACTAAAGAAGCACATAACGAAATGGCTGAGTATGAAAATAGAAGCATGCATAACTCTCTATCAATACTGACTTAAAAGAGCAATATAATAAGGAATAATCAAGGCATATGAACAAATCACAAGGATCCCATTCTGATATAACTTCCATTGTGGTACTCAGCCCGATCCAAACATATCAAATCACAAAGAATCACGAGGGTATCGCCCTCAACTCTATGTCACATGCCGAATATATATCATACCAATAGAAATCTCCCGCTAATTCATCTCGGCTAACAAAATCATCCTCACTTACTCACATCTCAATGGAGTACCAAATCACAGCTCGAAAACAAAATACTTAGGAGAATCACATAAAGCTTACCACGAAGGACAACATGGACTCACTTCTAGTTTCACCACTAGCAAGGATGAATAAAACAATGATAGACACGGGCTACTACTCATAGAATCTCCCAACATGAGTAAACACAAAAATAGAGTGCAAAACATGAAACTCACTCATAAATGAAACAACAAATAATGGAAACTCGTCCTGACCAACAGGACTATAGTGAAATACAATGGTACCCTACTTTAGCACATCAAGCCATACTTGGGTGATGATATCTGGCACGACGGTCTCTAGCCTACTATATGCAACACATCAACAGGTTGGGCCTCCCCTTCTTGGGCGCTTTCTACCCACCTGAATACCCTGCTATAACACACCTACCTGAATCCTGGAACTATCTATCACCCTGTGGCTAAAATCTCCCCGCTGAAAATAATATCTCTGTCGATGTGGCTGTGGAACATACAATACGGATCCTCTGAGACCCATGGGTACCTGAAACGCTCCCATGCGAAGCTGGTAATGCAAACTGAACTGCCTGACCCATAAAAACTCTACTGTGGGCTTACCCTTCTTCCATATAAAGGACTAGTGGATTTCTCCAATCTACGAGGCCTCCTTGCCTCTCTCAAAACATCTTCGAAAACTGAATTCACGCTAGTAAAGCTAACTCGTCCAGGTTAACCCAACTCATATGCCGCCACCACTGATCAATCCACTACTCTAAATCTGAGATGTGACAAAAGCAATCCCGCTCGTCTCCACAACACCCGAAATGCGAAGAATATAGTGACACTCCCCCAGGAAACCCGAGGCGCCATCTGCCGCCAATCCACTGAAAGATAGAAGGGTGATACTTCCTGTACCCCTCAAGTCCAAGGTATTCTTCCTCCGATGCTACTGCCCTAAAGACAGGCTGAACTGAAACCACATGTCGTGTTGCCATGACAACTGAAACCTGACCAATATGATCTCACTGCTCTGGAGTGTAGACGGTGGGAGTCTGAACTCCTCCCCTGATCCGTGTAATAGCCGGTGAACTAGAATCAATCTCGCCTGAATCAATGTACCAATTATTCTCAAAACTATGCCCAGGCCTCCTGAAGCCCGGGGTAGCAACATGCACGTCCAATACCTTTCCCCCAACTAGTACTATTGGCGACTCCTCAACGGCTGCACTGGTAGGCATCTTAACTGCGGCACGTGCTTCTTGTCAGCCTCTATCTCTGACCCTTGCGATGTTTGCTTCGATTAACATCATCAGGAACCACAGCTCGAGTCCTCACCATCGGTGAGAGAATGGAACGATAATTTAAAACTTCAAGATCAATA
Source organism: Nicotiana knightiana (assembly GCA_005239525.1). NCBI lineage: Eukaryota > Viridiplantae > Streptophyta > Magnoliopsida > Solanales > Solanaceae > Nicotiana > Nicotiana knightiana. The sequence continues at coordinate 61,786 of ML425165.1, forward strand.
AACTCGCACGATAGGAATGAAGGAAGTGAAATTGTCCTAATAGTTCCATAGCCTCTCGAAGATAAGTACAGACGTTTATGTACCGATCCGCAAGACTCTACTAAACTCGGTTATGAGTCGTAGAACCTATGAACCTAGAGCTCTGATACCAACTTGTCACGACCTAAATTTCCCTCTGTTGGGTATCGTGATGGCACCTAGTCTTAGGGACTAGGTAAGCCTAACATTTCCACTGAACAACAACAATAATAAAGGAATTTTAACAGTTTCGAAATAGAAATCTTGACAGAGTTTATAATTTTCCAAAACCCGGTAAATACAAGTCATAAGCTCTACGACATCTTTCAACCGAATCTAAATACAACTGTCTAGAAATAATAAGTACAGTTGACATAAACAGGAAGGTGACTCCGAAGCCTGCGAACGCAGCACCAGGTTTACCTTGAGTCTCCTCATCAACGATCCATGCAAATAACAATAAAAATAACCTGGATCTGCACACAAAAATGCGCAGAAGTGTAGTATGAGAACACCACGGCGGTGCCCAGTAAGTATCAAGACTAACCTAGGTGAAGTAGTGACGAGGACTAGTCAAGACACCATTGGCTTAATAAGTAAAAAGACCTAACTGTACCAATGACTGAAACATAATATCTATCTAAAGATTTTTCGATATAAATAACGGTACGATCGATTAATACAGAAGAAAATTCAATAATTACGATCAACGGACAGCATAATAGAAACACGCAAATAGAATGGAAAGAATGCAAGCCAAATATCGGGAACCCCAACCCAATTAAACACTAGCAACTCAGCACTGCATCAATTTATTCACGTCAGGCCTTAGCCAATAAACTCAATAAACCTGGTCAAACCATCGAGTGAAAACTTTTAAATCGTGAGTTTATTTTGAAAGCTTTAAAGATATAATATCATTTTGGAATAGTGAAATTTTTTCTTTGAAACATACTTTCTCTGAATGTATATTTATATATTTTTATAAAGAGAAA
>ML425166.1:0-44527 GCA_005239525.1 Nicotiana knightiana
TATATATATATGTGTGTGTGTGTGTGTGTGTGTTATGTTTGAGTTATAAAATAAAGATTTATATAATTCAAGTAAAAAAGCATTTAACATTAAAAATCATATACATTTCAAATAAGTAAGAATTTAATGCACAAAATTTAATTAATTAAAAGCTTCAAAATATTGGTAAAAAGCTTAAATGATGATTTTGGGCAAATGATGATAATACCCATATAGCTCCATTTATTGTTCTAATAAAGTTCAAACTAAATGCTGACGATTTTGGACTTCTAATTTGGTGCCTTCGATTGCACTATTTATTCTTCTTTATTTTTGGATTAATTAATAGAATATACTTGATATACATACGTTAAATGGTAAGAGTGTAGTAACAATATTTTCGTCTCCTCTAAATTTAGATATATTATTTGAAGTTGATGCGCAATTATTAAATGTTCTTTTATTAATAAAGTATTTCTAGAATTTGATTTTGAATTAGCGAGTATAATGATTTATTAGAATTTGTACTTATTTTTTTGTACATAAATATTATAGAATGAGTGCTTGTATTTAAGGTTAAAAGGTCGCTCAACTTTACCTAAGGGTTTTGATCAACCGATTCGAGTGAATTTAAAAAGAATATCCTTTGAATATATCTCTTGAAAAATATTATTATTTGTTTGGACAAATAAATCCTAAAATTATGGATCTTTGCGTTTATCATAATTTCTCAAAGATTTATCAACTAATACAAACAACTTAATGTATGAAAAACTACATTGAATTATTTGTTGGAATCAACGGAAAAAGAAAAAAATTCCATAGGTGAATTATGTACAGGCGAATAGCCACCACTTTTGGAAGCCATACTTTGGTGTTCGTATGCTTTAATTTTTTCCCCTTCATTCCTATAGATCTTAACACTTAACTTTCTCAGTTTAAGAATAGAAGTGGCAAATTCATTAATGATTTCAAACTCCAAGATATTAATAATTTATTTATAAAAGAAAATTTAGTGTATTTAATATCGTTATCCAAAGATACGTATTTCAAATAAGGAAGGATTTAATCATCAAATTTTTAGCTAATTTTAATCCTAAAAATAAGAAAAATAATTAAATGATTATTTATTCTTAAAGAGTAAAAAAGACGAATTTATTTCGCTAGATCTTCGTACTTTGAATATAGTAGATAGATATATAGATATAAATAATTGAAGAATCGATTTTAGAGGAAAAGCACCAGGTCAAATTTCATCATTTAATTAGTCATACTAATTTAAATGGAAACTACCAGCTATCTCCATTTATAAGTATTATCGCCTCTGTGTTAAAACTAGAAAATCAAAAGAACTGTTAGAAGAAACAGAAAATATATAAACGATAAGAAATATTTCGAGTCCACAATTTCCTTGTGTGTCCTTAAGGAATTTTAACCCCCTTACAAATTGCCAAGGTAATGGATTAAATCCTCCCAGAATGAAACGGAATAACCTTCCTGCAACAGTGACAATACAAATTGCAGGATACAATAAACTCAAAGAACGGAGCAAACTCACACTTACGAATTTGAGAGAGAGAGAGACTGCGAAGTATAGTGCAGTATTCAGAATGAAATTCTCGATTTTTTCTGTGAGTGGAAAAAGAAGCCATGCCTCAGAATTTATAGGCAATTATTGGAAGAGGTGTGATGTCTGTTCAGGAAAAAGTGTCTGTTCAGGAAGGAAAACAACGTTCAACAAAAGCAGATTTTTTTGGATTTCAGTTAATTCTGTTAATGAACTGACTGACATTTAATTAATTATTAATTAAATAAACTTTGTCCAAAAAATAATCTTATCGATCGTTTTCCGAAGCCGAAGCCGAAGCCAAGCAAGCGACGACGACGGCGCGAGGATACATCCTCTTCAACTCCATTTAAGAGCTCTAAGAAGTGATCCTATATTTATACACACAAGTGTAGTTGTCTTTTACCAATGTGGTACAAAGTTTATGACAAAAGCTCACTTGATTCAAATTTTCATTTCCCTCCATTTTATTTCCCACCATTTCCCAATTCACACTCTTAGACTTTTAAACTCAATGCTTAAAGTCTTTAAGCCCAATGCTTAAAGTCCAACAATAAGTAGCTTATTTTACAAATTTGTCAATTCATAAAATATTGCTAATATTAACCAAATACTATCAATATTAGCCAATTAGCTATTTGTAGTAAAAAAAATATCAAATTTTTGCTTTCTTTTGAGTGTGTGTTATTAGAATAGATTGAGTACATCTTAAGGAGCTTGAATCTCCATTTTTGGATGATTTGGTAGAGTTTTGAGGTGGTTTGAAGTAGAAGATGAATATAAAAAATGATATGTGTATCACACTATGTATCACATATGAACCAAATGTGTATCACATGTATATCCATGTGTACCTGTGTGTCAGATACATATGTCGCAGAAAAAAATTTTGAACTCGATTTTAACTACAAAATTTGATACCAAATCTGTCCAAATTACCTCCAATCTTCCTCAAATTTTGTATATTGACTCATCTATATGTTTTTAATGAATTTCAACCATACTCATAAAAAAAGATCTTTTTTTCTTAAAAAAAGGAAAGAAAATTTCATGAATGAGGTAGAAAATTTTCTTGAAATTCTTAAAAGTTTTTAAGTTGCATATAATGATATAGTTATAAAAAAGATGTCGCTAGTTAAAAAATTACGTAAATTAAGATTGAATTATTAAAGTGTACCAAATAAATTCATTGTTAACTGACATATTAAAAACTGACAAAATACTTTTGAATTGGGTCCAAGGTGGTGGACGTAGTCCATGGTCCAATCCCAGAAAGTTGCTGGGCTGCGAGTTAACTGTCTTGGTTTGAGATAATATCACTTTACGGTAAAAATTGTATGGGACGCCTTATTTAGTTGCTCCTTTTTAACTTATACCTGTTTTGATTTTTCGTTTATATTTGTAGCTATTCTTTTGTTAAAAACATTTTAAAAAGATAATTTACCGTTCTCTAATAAAAGGTAGACCGCAAGACAAAACTTCAGCATGTTTTGGTATGAAGTTTTAACAAATGAACTAAATAACTTCAGTATGCATTAGAAAAAACTCATCAGAAAATTACATATTGCAAGACAAAAACTTAAGCATGTTTAGTCTGAAGTTTTAGCAAATGAACTAAAAAACTTTAGCTTGTTTAGACTGAAGTTTCAGATAAAATTCATGATAAAACTGTAGACTTCAGGACAAAACTTCAGCATATTTTGGTGTGAAGTTTTAGAAAATGAACTAAATAATTTCACATGGATTAGCAAAAACTCATTAGAAAATTACATACTGGAAGACAAAAACTTAAGCTTGTTTAGTTTGAAGCTTTAGCAAATGAACTAAATAACTTCAACATGTGTTACTCTGAAGTTTTAGCAAATGAACTAAATAACTTCAACATGCATTAGCAAAAACTCATTAGTAAATTACATACTGTAAGACAAAAACTTAAGCATGTTTAGTATGAAGTTTTAGCAAATGAACTAAAAAACTTAAGCATGTTTAGTCTAAAGTTTTACCAAATGAACTAAATAACTTCAACATGTGTTACGCTGAAGTTTTAGCAAATGAACTAAATAACTTCAACTTGCATTAGCAAAAACTCATTAGTAAATTACATACTGTAAGACAAAAACTTAAGCATGTTTAGTATGAAGTTTTAGCAAATGAACTAAAAAACTTAAGCATGTTTAGTCTAAAGTTTTACCAAATGAACTAAATAACTTCAACATGTTTAGACTGAAGTTTCGGATAAAACTCATGACAAAACTGTAGACTGCAAGATAAATAACTTCAGCATGAGCTTCAATGTGAAATAACTTCATGCAAGTGTGATTGTGAAGATGAATCTGAACAAGTTTCTTATTTTTGATAAAGCTGGTGAGAGGAGAGGAGGAGATCTCTTTTCACGAATGAGGTTGCAGATCACGTGATTAACGTGTGATGCATGTTTTATATCTTTTGTCAGGGGTCTAATTATCATATTATTACGAATTTATTATCAGCTGGCTACCAAATCAATAATTTTAAAAATAGGATACATGTTAAAAGGTGACACAAATATAGAGTACGGCTGCAAACCCCAGTATAATGAAGCTCTATGGGCTTCAAGTAACTGTCTTGCTTTGGGCCTAATGATGTTGTATTGGTCCGGCGTAACGAAACTCAAGTCCGAAAATAAATGTTGTTATGTACATAAAACGTTTCCAAAGACTAATGAACTGGGTCACTGCATGGTCAATTTGTGCATAAGTATTTAAACAACAATGTAAGTTAGTGCTATGAGTTTTATGAGTTGTAGCAAGAAAAATACCAGAAGTCATCTGCCTAATAAACAGTGCTCTTTGAATTACAGTTAATTATGCGTCAATTAGCTTCTCCTGTTTAAGTCCAATTTCTTGACCACTGCTACTTAAGTTATGAGATTAAACTTATTAAAGTGATTGTTAAGATACTACTCAGAAAACACTAGAAAAAGTAAGTGGAAAGACAAAAAGGGTAAGGAAATACATTAAGAAAAATAAAAGTTGAATGCTTAAAACTATGAGAAGCATTATGAAATCCATTTTTTCAGTTTCACATTAATTTTCATTTGAGAATATTATTAGGAGTAAACTGATTGCTGAAGTTTAATTTGAACACTGATCATCAGGAGTACTTTCATTTTAGACGTCTTCTGTCCTTTGTTTTCGTCCCTCGAGATATTGAGGATAATCAGTTTCAAGGCAAATGTTTGTGGGGAAAAGACACTAGACCAACTTCGTTCCTCGCAATCAAGGGTGCACCCTCCTATACTCTTTTGTTAGCAGTCTGTGACCGGCTAGTAAATTAGACGCAAATCTGATTTAAATATTAGTAGGTTTTTACGTATAAATTCATATCCGCTGTCGAAGTTATGAATTCAACTATACACGAAGTCGAAAGACATCATACGCCTGGCTGTAATCAACATATAGTCCTAATAATATGTAAGTGTGATCACTTATTTTCTCTAGAAATGTGATGTCTGATACCTCTCATGATTAATTTACATTTACTTCAAGTAGATCTATTAAGACATATAAAGCGTTCTCTATCAAAAGTTGTCGATTTTCAAAACTCAAAACAAATACTTTTAGAAAAAGGAAGAATTACAACCGTTCTACCACTCCAATGTGGTATAGGTAAGTGAAAGATTGCCTAATCCAAGGGGGGGGGGGAAAAAAATCATTAAAGAAAGCCCAAAAGTAATAGGAGGGCAGTAGAAGCACCTTAAAATGACATGGACACACGTGGAGCACACAAATAAAGAATGCCATTGGAGAGAATAGGAGATCAAATTAGGGGACCAGTTGACATAACTTTGTGACACAATTGGAGCCGGCAAACCCTCAATTGTGTTTTTCTGCACAAACGACCAAGTCAATTTAGTAATAATCTCCCTCAGATTCATAATAAGTGATCAACTTACTTTTAGCACACCTATTAAAAAAATACTAAATTTTATATAAAAATATCTATTATAATTAAATTACCCCTAATTAAATATTTAATATAATGAGTAAGAATTTTTTATAAAAATATATACATAAAGGTTATTTTGTAAAAATAAATTAAATTTCTCCTTAATTACATAACTGAACATTTATTATTATTATTTTTGGTAATGGATGACGAGAAAGTTAGTCATGAAAGTGGGGTTATGACATGGCCAAGACTGGTTATTGGAAAATGAAAACTATGTTTTACTTTTACCTTTTCCAACATTTAAACGCAAGCAATGATGCTTCCCAACTAAAATCCTAATCCATGAAAAAAGTCTTTTGTTTAGAAAAGAAATTAAAAAAAGTGGGGTATAAAGATAAGAAAGGTCATCCCCTTGCTTTTGTGAAAGTCGGTGCAATTTGATCATCTTCCTTTCTTTTTCTCTTTTTTGCCCTTTGTTGCCAAAGTTCCAAACTCCGACATGTCACTAAGGTATACTTTCTTACTTGGGACTCCTTGTCCTCATCCTAGGCCACAACCACATCATCCTTATTCATATTTTCTCTTTTGCCCCTCCACATCACATGAAATCTCTTGTACTCTCCACAGTGCTTTTTATATTACTTATTTTACGATTGTTTTTTAATTAGTTTACAGCTTGTTTGGATTCTTATTATTGTATCGTATTGTTATTTTAAATATAATATTTGTTTTGATTGTTTCTTAAATTTTATTATATCGTATCGTTAAATTCGTCGTTACATAACGATGAAATGTGTAACGGCCGATTTGGTATGATCGCGTCGTTAACTTGTCTTTTTTCTCTCGATCTCACCCTTTATTATTATTAAATAATTTTATTTTATCATTTACCCTACCTTTTTATATTATAATTTCCCCCTATATCATAATTTCTTTTATAGTATTGCAAGTTTATTTTTCATATTGCTGATGCGTGATATCATGAAACGATGACAAATGACACAATCTATTCAAACATTGTATTTACCAAGCAATACAATACAATATAATATATTATGAAAAGAAATATTTATGTAATTCTCTGTATAATATTAGCATAGGTTAAGTAGTTAACTGGTTTTTGACTTGTAAAATAGGTTAACCTGTTAGACTAATAACTAAAAGAGCAAAGATCACCTCTAGCCGCGGTCAAAATTATTTATATTCAGTAATCATAAAAGTGTATAATATATATATTTATATATGAGACTGTTATTTTAAGAGCGGCTATGCAATATTATTTTTACTCCTTAAAGAAATCGAACAGAGAATTCATATCCAACAGAAGCTTCAACCACTCCCTTCTCGCACCTATTCCAGCAGATAGCAGCTTCTCCCAAATTATCTTCTAATCTATAAAGGGAATCAGGCTTCAGTTGCCACATTAGAAATTTTGAGAATCTGAACTATATCTTCTTTTTCCTTTGACGAGAAGTGCTAACTTCCCTCCCCAGAATAAGAATATTTGCCTCACTTTTGGATTGTCCCAAATCAAGACTTTTTAAATTTTCTTTTACCTATGTGTTTAATTATACTCTCTGTTGAAATTTACATCAATTTATTTCCTTTCAAGTTTCTTCAAATTAATATTCACTTTTTCGCAATCGACTTTCTTGAGAATGAATATTACATGACTTCTAAATATTAAAATAAACTAAAAATCTATTAACTAGTCCGCCTTCTATCCACATTTTAAACACTACGTTAATAAGCTCATTTTAAGTTTACCTTTTTAAATTGATAACTCATATTGTTGGAAAATTAATTTAAAGTTGTAGTAGGAAATCTTAGTTATTTAGAATTTGATTTATTTAATTCATGTTTATATATGATTTGCAGTTAGAATAAATATAGAAATAGGCTTTCCTATTTTTAGTTGAAATATATTTTCGTACTATTATAAATAGGGATAGTAATAGTTTATTTGATTATGTGAAGATGTATAGAGGAAATAAAGAATTGTCCAGAATTTTCAGAGATTAATAATAAAAATATTTTCCCTTCATATTGGTATCAGAGCATTTATGATCTTGGGAGAGAATCAACTAGATTCCGCTGCCGGCAGGTGGCGCTAGCCAAAGTGTGCCGCCCCTCTGGCCAAAAAATATGTTGGCAAAGTCATAGATAAATGTCAATAAAATTAGATTATTTGATGAAAAGTTTCAAAACATATTAAAGAAAAAAAATAAGTTTAAAGAGGTTCAAACAAATATGGCACGAGATGAAGAAACTCTTCTCAAAAAGCTGGAGAGAGGTTTAAAAAAATTGGAAGTTGATTATGTGTTTCAACAAAATTTGGTATTGGTGACAGAGTACATCAACGGTTGTTGAAGAAAAGTGCTTCAGGAAAATTGATTGTTGGTGACAAAGTGCATCAACGTGAGTTGGAGACAAATGCTTCAATAAAATTGGATGTTGGTGACAAAGTGCATCAATGAGAGTTGAAGTCAGGTGTTTCAAACAAATTTGGTGTTGGTGACAAAACACATCAACGTGAGTTAGAGACATGTGCTTTAACAAAAATTGAGTATTGGTGACAAAGTGTATCAACGTGAGTTGAAGACAGGTGTTTCAACAAAATTGGGTGTTAGTGACAAAGTACATCAATGGTTGGTGACAAAGTGTATCAACGTGAGTTGGAGACAGGTGTTTCAACAAAATTGGATTGGTGACAAAGTGCATCAACGGGTGTTGAAAACAGGTACTTCAACAAAATTGAGTGTTGGTGACAAAGTGCATCAACGTGAATTGGAGACAAGTGCTTTAACAAAATCGGGTGTTGAAGACAAAGTGCATTAACAGTTGTAGACAAGTGCTTCAACAAAATTGAATGTTGGTGACAAAGTGCATCAACGAGGGATGAAGACATGAATTTCATCAAAAGTGAGAGTTGGAGAGAAGTCAGACGTATACTACTTTGAATTACGGGAGAATGTTAGAAAACTAATTCAAAGTTATAGTAGGAAACTTTAGTTATTTAGAATTTGATTTATTTAATTCATGTCTAAATATAATTTGCAGTTAGAATAAATATAAAAATATATTTTTCTGTTTCTAGTTGAAATATGTTTTCATAATATTATAAATAGGGATATTAACAGCTTGTGCGTAAAAAATAAAGAATTGTCCAGAGTTTTAAGAGATTACTAATAAAAATATTTATCCTTCACATATGGAAGTTAAAGAAACACAATTTGAACTTTACGAGAGGAGAAAAAAAAAGCTATACCCAATGGTGTATTTACTATCTGCTCTTCATTTTTTAAATGTTTAATATACATATATACTATTTGGGTATATTCCTAAAAGAGGGTGTAGAGGAAATTTAACAAAAGGTAAACTTTTCATTTTAATTTAACTCATCAGAGAGTGATTAAGCGTTTACTTTCAAGTAATTGGACGTTAAATGTGTTCAATACACTAATGGAATCAAGACATATGGGATTTACAGGACTTAATTTCTTGAGATACCTTTTACAACTCTTACAATAGACACCTCCTTTTTAGACCACTCTTTTAAAAAAATAAAAAATTAAAGATGAAGAATAAATTGTGAGCTCCGTTTGTTTATGGTCAGATTAATACAAGATTCTCATTTTCTGTCATTCACGTTATCTCAAAAAATACCACTTTTTATCATCAGTAGAGTAGTTTTCTTTTCCTTTATGATTATAGCAGTAAGGAAAACTTTATAAAGTGGAAAAGATATTCTACCTTTTATGGATATGATTTTCATGTACACTAGATGCATTATTTTTCACAAATAAATATTCCAAATTGATGACAAGAATTTTAAGAAGGTACGGAACAAATAAAAGATAGGTCCTCACACCTCAACGGAGCACAGTGCACAAAATAGAATCTGAGGTAGAGCTGAATTCATGGAAATTTCCTAACCAAAGAACACAAATTATATGAAGCCTAACTTTTATAACCAACATCTATTGGCTCACCGTAAAGACAGGAACAACTAGTCACTATACACTAACTTTTTCAGTATCAATATATTTATTATTGTATTTTCGAGATATCACATAAATATTGTTGTCAACTATTAGTATAATTATATGTATGTTACTCTTGTTATCTTAACCTGATAACATAACATATTAATATTGTCCATGTATACCTTATTTATTTAATGAAAAAATGGCAATACGATGCACAAGGCATCGTGTACTCATACAAGGTCTAGGAAAGGTCGCACCTTATATTATTTATATAATGAGCAGAGTTTAATTTTTTTTAGATGGATAATACTAATATATATTTTTACATATTAATATTTTTGTGCATGAGCAGTATTAATATATAAGGAAATAGTACATATTAATATTATTCATGCACATACATTAAACTTTGTTAATTAAATAAACGTTGAAAAAATATAGATAAAAGAAAACCTTATCCACCTCCCTAAAATTCTGGCCTCCATCATTGCCAACTTCTACGCTCCAAATTCCTCAATCCCCCACGGAATCAAATGCCTATAATACCAAATCATTGGCGGGTCCCTATCTTGATTCTTGTCTCATCCCCCCCATCTTTTTACTAATATCTCTACCACATCCTTCGCACGTGACAATGTGTTTCTCTTTTCCTTTTTCCTTTTCACCTTTACCTTTTACTATATCTTACGGGACCAAATGTTATTATTTTCCTTTTCTTTTGTTTTAGTATATGTTGTGCAATCGGTTCTTTAAGACTTAGGCGGATAGAATAATTATCCACTATTATTTTTATTTTTAAAAACCATATGCGTACAAGAACATTCTCTATATGTATGAATTTGACTAAGCACAAATTTGAGAAGGAACTCATTTTCACATTGATTTTGATTCAGTTCTCACTTTGTTTCAAGTTGATTAGGACCAAAATGAATACTTGGAATGCAAGTTCAATGTGAGGACGCGTGAAACAGAATTGAAGGTGGAGCTTGATACACAAATCATCCCCAAGAGAGATAGTTTCAAATTTGGGTCTGTTATTTAGGGGAACATGTTACGCATCATGTTAGAGACGGGTGGATGAAATGGAGGCTTGCGTATGGTATTTTGTATGATAGGAATGTGCCACCAATTACATATGGCAAGTTCTACAAAGTGGTAGTGAAGTCGATTATGTTGTATGGAGCCGAGTGCTGGCCAATCAAGAAATCTCATGTCCACAAGATGAAAGTAGCAGAGATGAGGATGTTGAGATGGATGTGCAGGCATACCAAGAATAACCAGATTAGGAATGAAGTTATCAGGTACAAGGTGGGTGTGGCCCCTATGAAAGACAAGTTGCAAGAATCAAGGCTGAGATGAATCAGGCATATGAAGAGGAAAGACACTGATGCCCCGGTAAGGAGACACGAGAGGTTGATCATAGCGGGGCAGAGGAGAGTAGAGTGATGGTAGACTATAATCTCATGTTTTAGTCGATTATTACATTCCAATTTACCGCAATTCAGTTGAGTTTGAGCTTTAATCTCTAGTGTTTTACATTAATTATGTGTTTTATGCCTTATAGGAGTGATTCCGAGCTATGTAGATGTTATGGAATGAATTCAGGTGATTCGAAGCTTTGAAGTCAGAGTAAAAGCCCAAAGAATTAAGCCGGGATCGTGTTCGAGGATCAAAAGATGATAGTTTAGGATGGACGAATCGAACATGCATATTATGCAATGTCTAGTAAAGTAAACATAACTCTTTGCTCAGAACTCCTTTTGGGCCACACAATATATTTTTTGAAAGCTAATTCAAAGGGATACAACTTTAATATTTTATGTATTTTTAAATTTCCAACAGAACAAGGTGAAACGTGCGTGGCAAGTGCGCTGACCACGCATATGGGGCAGAATAATGTGAAAAGTGCACGGTCAAGTGCGCGGGCACACTTCCAGGTGCGCGGCCGCGCACGTCCAACTCCGAAAAAGTGTCATATTTTGCATATGAGAAGGTGTATATGTTCTGGCCCGACCCTACTTGGTATATATACATAGAAAAATGTTATTTTTGGGACTTTTGATATAATTTAGACCTAAGGAGGCTAATGAGAAGTTGGAGAAGGAAGAGCACAAGGAATCCATTATTCAATCCCAACTCAAGACAAGGGTTTGGATTGTTTTATGTTTTTCTTTACTTTACACTTAATTGTGATGATTTACTTCATGTTTATGGAGTAGTTCTCTTTAGGGTTTGATGGATTTGGTGTATTGATATTTATTTATGGATAATTAACTATAATTTTATGCATTGAATCGTTTTGGATGTTTTAACTGTTGCATCTCTATTCACTTAATGTAATCGAGAGAGGCATAACTTGTGATATTGTTGCTTTATATTTAGTTGGTTAAAGTCATTAATTCTTCTTAGTAATCGCATGAAGCTAGTTGAATTGTTGACTAAACTATGTTAGGAGGATAATCAAAAGAGGTTCTCCTAAAGATCAATCCACTACGAATTCTTGCATATCTTCACGCACTTAAAGTTGGTTCATATTGTGAGGTTGAGACTTAATCGAGAGAGGAGTTTCTACTAAATAATTGAACTAATAACCAAGTGAATTCGAGAGACTCGCTTGAACATTAGAAGTGAATTATCTAGAGTCAAATCCCAAACATGCATCTTGCACCTATCCTATCAACCCTATCTTCTTCCCAATGATATATTCCCTTGCTTACTACTTGTATTGTCTGTCACTAGTCAATAGTTTAGAATCTTAGTTAATGTAAGTTTTAATGGGCACGCGGGGTTCTACCAAAGGTTCATCAAAGACTTTTACAAAGTGGTGAATCCCTTGTGCAAGTTACTAGAAAATGATGCAAAGTTTGTGTTCAATGAAGAGTGCATGAAGGATTTTGAGCTCTTGAGGTATAAATTGACAACCACTCCAATAATTACCGCACCCAATTAGAGCTATCCCTTTGAGCTCATGTGCGATGCAAGTGTCGTTGCGGTAAGAGCAGGTTTGGGACAAAGGGAGAACAAAATATTTCGCGGTGTACTATGCAAGAAAAACAATGAATGATGCCCAAGTCAATTATACAGTGACAAAGAGAGAGTTTTTAGCAATTGTGTTCGCCATGGAGAAATTTAGGCCTTATCTCATGGGCGTCAAAGGGAGTTAGGAGCTTTCTTGGGCACGCGGGGTTCTACTGAAGGTTCATCAAAGACTTTTCCAAAGCGGTGAATCCCTGGTGCAAGCTACTAGAAAAAGGATGCAAAGTTTGTGTTCAATGAAGAGTGCATGGAGGCTTTTGATCTCTTGAAGTATAAATTGACAACCACTCCAATCATTACCGCACCCAATTGGAGCTCTCCCTTTGAGCTCATGTGCGATGCAAGTGACGTTGCGGTAGGAGCGGTTTCGGGACAAAGGGTGAACAAAATATTTCGCGGTGTACTATGCAAGAAAAACAATAAATGATGCCCAGGTCAATTATACAGTGACAGAGAGAGAGAGAGAGAGAGAGAGAGAGAGAGTTGTTAACAATTGTGTTTTCCATGGAGACGTTTAGGCCTTATCTCATGGGCGCCAAAGTGATTGTTCATATCGATCATGCGGCACTCCAGTATTTGATGATAAAGAATGACTCAAAAGCTAGATTAATGAGATGGGTTTTTTTTGTTCAAGAATTTGACCTCGAGATCATTGATAGGAAAGGAAGTGAAAATCAGGTTGCAGATCATTTGTCCCGTTTAGAAGAGCAAGGGAGACCCAAATATGGTATTGAAATTAATGATGCTTTCTCGTATGAGCAACTCCTCTCGGTTTCTTTGAATGATATGTCTTGGTTTGCGGATGTTGCCAATTATCTTTGTTACCGGCATTGTCCCGTGTGAGCTCTCTTCTAACCAAAGGAAGAAACTCAAACGGGACAGTTTGGACTATTATTGGGACGAGCCCTACTTGATCAAGATTTGCAATGATGGAGTGATTCGCAGGTGTGTCCCAGAGGAGGAGCAAATGAGCATACATGATGATTGTCATTCCTCTCCCTACGGTGGTCATCACGGTGGGGCGAGGACTACTTCCAAGGTTCTTAGTTGTGGTTTTTATTGGCCAACCATGTATAGAGATGCAAGTGATCTTATCAAGAGATGTGATGAATGCTAGAGTAGCTGGGGGAATATCAAAGAAGGATGAAATGCCTCTCACAACTATTCTTGAAGTTGACATTTTTGACGTGTGGGGCATCGACTTCATGGGGCCTTTTGTGAGTTCGTGTGTCAATACTTATATTCTGGTGGCGGTTGATTATGTTTCTAAGTGGTTCGAAGACGTTGGCTTTCCCCAACAACGAATCCCGGAGTGTAGTGGCATTCCCCAAGAAGAACATTTTCACACGGTTTGGTATTCCTTGGGCAATTATCAATGATGGGGGGTCTCATTTCTGCAATAGGACATTTGAGACTTTGCTTGCAAAGTATGATGTCAATCACAAGGTCTCAACTCCTTATCACCCTCAAGCTAGTGGACAAGTGGAGGTCTCAAACAGGGAAATTAAAAGCATATTGTCAAAAATGGTGAATGCAAATAGAACAGATTGGCCAAGGAAGCTAGATGATGCGTTGTGCGCTTATATGACTGCATTTAAGACTCCAATCGGTATGTCTCCGTACCGGTTGGTGTTTGGAAAAGCGTGTCATTTACCGATTGAGCTAGAACATAAAGCCATGTGGGCCTTGAAGAGGTTAAATCTTGAGTGGGATGTTGCTGCAAATCTCCATATGGAAAAACTCAATGAGCTAGATGAATTTCGGTTTCATGCCTATTCAAGCTCATCATTGTACAAGGAGAAGATGAAATAATTGCACGACAAATATGCCCGAAGCAAGGAATTCAAAGAGGGTGATTTGGTCCTACTTTTCAACTCCCCGTTACGTCTGTTTCTGGGAAAGCTTAAGTCCAAATGGAGTGGCCCCTTTGAGGTAGTGCATGTAACACCTTTTGGTGCTCTTTACTTGAAGAACAAAAATGGTGAAATCTTCTGGGTTAATAGGCACCGTGGGAAGCATTACTTGGGAAAGTTTGATGGAAGCCACGTGGCCTTGATCAAGTTCCAACGATGATGGTAACCTGCGTCGTGCCGCAACGTTAAATCAGGCGCTTCTTGGGAGGCAACCCAAATGATTTTTCTTTATTTTCCATTTCCCCCCTTAGATTAGGCTCTTTTGAACTAATTGGTTGTAATATTTGTGTAGGAATTGTTTGTGCAATGCAGGACTGATGCTGGAAAAAAATTGGCTAAGTATGGAAATTGGTCTGCTGACCGCGCTCAAAATTCCGCGATCAGCGGAAGCTGTTTCGCTGGGGCGTGAATATGTAGCGGACGCGGACTTGAAAAGTCTAGGATGATAACTCTCTGAAGTTTAATCCGCATCCGCGGTGAAATTTATGCGGTCAGCGGAGCTTGTTTCGCGGCCGCGCTTACTTTTCCGCTCTCTGCAGAGTTAGTGAAGCAGCAGCTCTTCAAAACAGCCAAGAGCGCGGGCCGCGGTGGAATTCTGCGGCCACCCAGGTAAGTCAATGGGTTCGTCTGTTTAAGTATAAATAGGAGGTCCCTCCTCCTTTTACCCTTTTCAAACTTTCACTGCTCAACACCCATACATCACTGTTCATCCCCCTCTCTTTAATCTCCATTATCATCATAGTAACCAAGAGTCAAGTTTCTACTTCAATTCTCACAACTAGTATGTTAGATTCTATGTCTTAATTGTAGTTCTTTCTTTTTATTTTTAGTTAGTTTCAATTTTTCTTTCCAGTTAGGGTTACTACATGCCTAAAATCATAATCATGCTTAATTGATGAAAAAACTAGATGGGTAATTAATTAGCATGCCTAATGGGGGATGGGGTTATTCAATTTATCGCTGAATTTCCTAATTTGTATGCTAAGTGAAAACCTTAGGTTTTAAAGTCTTCGTCAGTGCCCATCGTATTTGAATTCCACGGCCGCGACCATAATTTCGCGGTCCGCCTTCATAGGATTTGCTGAGTTAAAAATGGCTTACTTCTTCGCGGCCGCGGTGACATTTTCGCGGTCAGCGTCCTGCATTATGCGTTCACACTTCTAATTTCACGGACCATAGAATTTCCATTCAGAGAGTTATTAAATTGGGTCCGCGACCGCGTTAGTTTTTACGCGGACAACGATGCAGATGTCACGGACGCGCACTGATTTTCGCGGTCAGTGGTGATCAAACTTCAGAGACTGAGTAGTCTGAACCCTAGTCTTCCGCTGACCGCGATCATTTTTCCGCTGACAACGGTGTCTAGTCTGCGGCCGCATCTACTTTTCTGCTGACAGCGGTCCACTATCCTGTGACATACTGTAATCATTTATCTGCTTTCATCTGATACTTTCTTGAGTACCAACACTAATGAGCTTTCACTGAGTGTGTATGTGGATAATTTTTAGATCTCGTCGTGGTTTGGAAAAACAACAAGGGAGAGGGGAATCCTCCCGGGGCCGGGGGAGAGGAAAACAGACTGCACCCCTAGCTCCTCGAAGAGTCATTGGGACAAATCAAACCCTTCGGAGACCCACTACCGACACTTCGAAGACCAGTAAATATGTCCCTTCCCGGGAGATTCCTGAGGGGGAAGCTGCCAAAACCCAACAATAGGCACAATCCAAGCCTTTCCACCTCGTCGATGAATCTACTTCCTTGTCTGGGTCGTCTGAGGTCTAAGAAGGAGGTAGCGAGACTCCGACACCACCTGCCCCAACTGCTACAACTCCAGCCTCCACAGCGGTTCCAGTTAATATTGAGAGTGACGAGGATGTCCTGGATGACGGGAGAGGTGGTGAAACCCGGTTTGGGGGTTTGGCGAGATCAAGGAACCCGGCGGTGTGGCAAGACAGATTCTTCAGTGAGAAAGCCTACCAGAAGTTCCGGGAATGGTGGCCTCAAAGGTCACTCACATTTGAGAGGCAATTCATAGAGCGAGTTCTTCTACCCACAATCCCAATGTCAAGAAGCAATTCGATGAAAGGATGGGGTGGAAGTTATTCACTAGCAAGCTTCCGGAGGCCAACGAGTACTTGGTCAAGGAATTTTATGCTAATGTCTCCCACATCAAAAAGGGCACATATTTGACCAAAGTACGGAACGGGAAGATTAAATTTGATGTCAAGACGCTGAATGAGTATGCTGGGTTCGATGATATGGATGAATTCCGATATGTGGAGAAGGTGGCATTGGATGAGTTAGCCCGTACATGGATTGCATCAGCGATAACCATTCCCGGGACTACTCCAGCTTGGCTTACACCTGGAGTTCTAATTTTAAGGAACACCCTGAACTTTGAAGCAAAAGGGTGGTCCACCTTCGTGTGCATCCGGATAGACCGCTCTCAGCATGACAATGATATTCTGGTCTCCAGGGCGATCATTGTGGCTTCTATCATGGCGGGGTTCCCGATAAATGTGGGGAACATTATGTCCAGGGTCATTACCAGAGCTATCGAGAAGGATGAGAGATCATACCCTTACCCACACTTCCTCACCATGTACTTAGAGGACCAGGATGTACAAGGGAGAGATTTTGATACGAAAGTGAAGCCAAAGAGACCCTTCTCCTGGTACATCCTTCAGGGTCCATACAACCCCAAGTCCAAAGGCAACGCCACTACCTCCGTTGGCCAGTCTGAAGAGGCAAGGGTAGTGGCCACTGGGTCCGAGCCTTCCACGGTCGAGGTTTCATCTGCTGCCATGCCACATCTACCCTCCGGGTCATCTACTTCTATCCCAACATCAATGCCTTCTTCATCAGCTTACCCTCAGACTGCACTGAGGGTAAATCAGACTTTGGCCGGTATCAATAACTGGATGCATGTAGCAACATCAAAGCTATCTGCCTTGTCCAGTGCTGTAGCAGCCCAGGTAGTTCCAGCACAGCTCCAGAGTCTTTCATCAGTGGAGGAATCATTGAAGAGTATTCTTGACAACCAGAAGAAGATTCTGGAGTCTCTGGGTAAGCATGAAAAAGTAATCAAGGAGCTGGGCAAACAGGTTAGGAAAGTGAAGAAGGTTCAAGAAGGAGGTGGCAAAGCTCACTTCCACCGACGACATTCCTCTAGATCTCCTTAAAGGAGACACTGCCCCTGCAACACAGATGGCTCAGCCAACACAGATACCAGAGCAGGAGGCTGACAGAGAGCCGGTGAGGAGAGTGGTGATACCCCAGACCGAGGACTTGGAGATTGAGCTGGAGGACCCCGAGGGGGTGACGAGTCTGGATAGCCACAAGACCTCACCAGTGACCCCATGCTGACAGAGGCCTCATAGGGAGTTTTCTTTACTCTTTATCCCTCCCCTATTCTATTTTTGCTTATAACATTGAGGACAATGTTAATTTTTATTTGGGGGGGGTATTATTTTGATGTGATGATTTTGATGATTAGTCTGTGATAACTTTTATACAATTTCTCTTTATTTTGTACTTTTCGTACTTTCATTCTCGTACTTTTCACTTTTGGTATGTACATAACTTTACTATTCCATGTATATATTCATCTCCATTTTGTGTATATTCGTTTCATTCCCCTTTTGTACATATTCAGTTTACTTTCCGTATTTTTACTTTATAACTTCTTTTTGAAACTTTCCTTAATAGCTTAGCTTCTTATTTCATTTTGTAGCTTCTTTTTACAATTTTTCGTGATCAATAAGCCTTTGGTTTTCTTAATGCTACGGTTCTTTCCAAAGGTGGAATTTGTGTGAACCGGATGGCTCTTCCCAACGATGGATGGCGTGACAACCTTCTTAAGGGATTGAGTCTGTTTTTATTTTTATTTATTTATAGTAGTAATGAATAAGAGTGACTCAAGTAAACTTCACTTGGAACTAGCACATTTACCTTCGACCTCATGGTTAGAGATAAGTGTGTTGACGAGATTAACCCTGGTTGTGACCTTTAGAATCTTGAGTTGACTAAAGCTATCATCAAGTGGTTACTGTTAGCCATATGTGATCTTCAATCCTAGCTTAGGTTGTTGTGGGCCGTTGACTCTAATCTCTTTAACAATCCAGTAGCTTGAGAGATGAGGTTTTAAATTGCAAGTCCAAGTCCCGTGCCAACAAGTCTAGAACTTGCCCCGAATGTTTTTCTAGGCGAAATTCTAAGTGTAGCTCAACTTGAGAAGTGATTATAGGCTCTACTTGGTCCCATTTGAATTTGAAAACTTCCATAGCCTACCATTACAATATCCTTAGTCAACCCCTTTGAGCCTAAGCTTTTTTCGTTCAATAACCTCATTACAAGCCTTCATCTGTTCTATACTGACCCTCTCTTGGCACCCAATCTTTCCTTAGCATTCATGATGAACGATAGTTAAAAACATAAGTTTGGGGGAGAGACAAGGAAATTCAAAGTGATGAAAGGTTCAAAGAACAAAAAGACTTGATGAAAAGGAATGGCAAAAGCCAAAAAGAAGCATGTAAAAAGAAAAGAAAAGGTTGAAAGGATTCAAGAAAACAAGGTTGAAAGGCTTGTAATGATGAGAAAAGGATAAAAATAATCTCCATATAGAAGAAAGAGCAACAATGTGTCACTCTAGTTCCCCAAGAAAGAAGAAAATGACTCAAAGAGTCAAGAAAGCATAAGCCAAATTGAGAAAAATGGAGTGCTTAAGGAAAGATGATACCATCATAGTTCATTATGTACGACCTTGATCCAAAACGCCTTCATTACTTCCCGCTAAATCCCTATAGGATTTCAAGTTGAGCGAGCTTACATTAGTGGTGATTTACATGAGGGACAAGCTTATGGTACTTAGAGCCGGACTTGTGGCATTCTTTTGAGGGTGATGAGCGCAGTTCTTGTCAATCCCGGTTTTGAGTGTACATTCTATAAGGTGAGATGAGCTCATGGAGAGGAGAGGAGAAGGAGTCTGGGATCCACTGTGACCTACGTGAGAGAGCGAGTCTCTTTGATAAATTGAGTCAACTCTTGAAGCTTTTGTGTCACATTAGACCTATGGAACTCAAAAAGTCATTGCATAATGTTGTCAATAATACATTTATGTTGATGGTAATTGTTAGTTCCAATTGAAGCTTGAGGAAGTTACTTTAGGACAACTGAAATTCTACTTTCTTTTTCTTGTGGAGGTGGAAATTACCTTGTTTGTTTGAGGACAAGCAAAAGCTTAAGTTTTGGAGAGTTGATAACTAGGTATTTTAGCCTACTATTTGCTCTCTTTTGCTTAGGTTTTGGGTAAAAAATGCGATAAGATATTCCCGAAAACTAACTTAAGGTGCTTATTTGCAGGTTTTAGTCAAAATGAGGCAAAAAATCCTAAATGAACTCATAAAAGAGTCGAACTTGCACAAGCCCAAAGAATGGAACTGGACAGCTGTCAGCGCTATTATTACGCGGTCGCGTAAAACCCTCTGATGAGGCGATTAAAAATATGCTGCAGCAAAGTAATGTTCAGAGAAGCTGCATCCAAGTGCTAACACTGCCGCTGACCGTGATACAAAAGTGCGGCCGCGAGTAAAATTGCGCTGAGAGTGGAAGATGAAGAATTAGAGACCTTGCAATCTTGGGCCAAGAAAAGAACACGGTCCGCGTCATTTTTACGCGGTCGCGAAGCCACCTGACATTGAGGTGGTTGATATTCCGCTGGGAGTGAGAGTAGGGGTTCAGAGAGTTGCAAGTGAAGTTAAATTGTAGAACGCGGTCCACAAACATTTTACGCAGCCGCGATTGAAGCCAACGCGAACGTGACTGTATTTACGCAGTCCACAAAACAAACTCCAACTTAGATCCAAGTAAAGAAAAACGTGGACCGCTTCTTATTTCACGTCCGTAGATGACTAAACGCGGATGCGCTCAATTTTACGCTGACAACGGAGCCTCCGTAGGGGTATTTTGTCCAGTAATTTCAGCTGTGTATAAATAGATATTTTTCACATTTTAGGTTATCGTTTGCATTAGGGAGCTCGTGAGCAGCAACACTTTACCACTTTGAGTAATTTTAGAGTAGCTTTAGCTTATAACTTTAGATTTTATTCTTGTAATTAACTTATATGGCTAATATTTCATCTCCATCTTTGATTTCTACCTTAATTATGAGTAGCTAGACCCATTAGCTAGGGTTGTGACCCAACAATAGTGTAGGTATTTAATGGGTATTCAATTTTAGGGCTTATTTGTTTATGGGTTAGTGATATTTATCTTGTTTCATGCTTTATCTGTTAAATTGGTGGTTGCAAACACTGATTCATGCTTTTTTGACTAGGGATATTCTTGAGAAAGAGGGCCCAAGTCTAGGTAAAATAGGCTAACAAGGAATTGGGGTGAATTCAAGAGATTGATAGCCCCAATTAAAGGGTTAAACTTAAAGATAGTAATACCCGACTTGAGCCAATTTCACTTGCACTGTTTGAACACCCAATTAGGCTTGAGAAAGCCAATTCGGGCAAAGTCACTCAAACTACCGAGAGGTATAGAGTGAGTAATTAAGTGTGAGGTTATATTACGACCCCGGATACAACAAGCTTGTCCTAAATTCTAGACCCCATTAGATACTCACCTAGGTGTAAGTCACTTCCCTAGTGCTTTTTATTAATTGAGAAAACTCCTACAAAAACATTATACTTAGATTATTTTCAGCAATTAATAGTAATAAAATTAGAGTATAATCAAACCCACTCATAGTTATAAGTGTAATTAAAGACAACACATATAGCTAGATTAGATAGAACCCCAACTCCTACCAATAGTAACTCCCTGTGGATATCGATCCTTATCTTTCGGGCAAAAGCTGCATCGACCACTCATCACCATTATATAGTGGTGTAGGGTTGGAGACAATCATATGTATACCCTTCTTATAATTGGGATGAAAGTGAAGTGAGACAACCACCTCCAGGGGAGAATGATCGTTTGGAAGAGCTTGTGTATAAGTTTGTAAATAAGCCGGTAGAGAGATTTACACAAGATGATGAAGCTATTAACAACCTAACAACACAAGTGAGACAAATAATAAGCCCACTTTCATAAAGCTCATTGCGTTGTGATGGTAAATATATGGAGGAAATACCCTATGAGAATGAGTCTACTAAGAGGATGAGCATCCACAGAGAGAGCCTTTCACTGTTCAAGAGGACTTTAATTCAACTGAGATGATCGAAAATAAGGTTGTGGTTGAGTGTGAAGCCACGGAAGAAGAGTTCAAACCCCCATCCACCTTTCCACCTTTGCAACATGTAGTAAAAGAGAATGAGAAACAAATGGTCTTGGACATACTAGAGGAATATTCACTTGACCTTTCTTCTTTGTTTTCTTATTTTAAATTTAATCATGTGAATTTTTTTTGGGGATTTACGGGAAAATACATGGATTGTTCATGTGAAAGAATGTAGGAACAATTTGAGGATGATCATGATTGAGCAATTTACCGCTCAAGATGAGGATAAGAAAGAAAGAAAAGAGCGGGTCTTGCATGTATCCTCAGAAGAATTAGGCTTAATGAGCTCTATAAATAATCCCAAGGAGCGAAAACGAGGAATGAATTCAGAGTTAGGGGTGGAGTTCATAAGTTCTCGGAAAAGAAGAAAATTCAGGGAAGTTTCTTTTACCGTATGCTTTTTAATTGTGTGTCATGGGGACATGCCACAACTTAAAGTGTGGGGTGGGGATATATTTGTATGGTGTATGTATGTTAGTTTTAGTTTTAGTTTTTGTTAGTTTTAGTAGTAGAGATATAGAAAAAATTGAAAAACCATAAAAAATTTTAAATTTTTGATTTTTCCCGACGATGGATATCAATTCGACAGGTTTCTTGAGGGATTTAAGTCGAAATAAAAATACCAAAAATATTTTCTTTTGTTAGGTAGTTTATTCGTTCCCCCTTGATTTTTCTTTGTTCCGCGGTTCTTTCCAAGTATTTTGTTTAAACCGAGTGTAGTTAGTTTTTATTTTGTTAGGTGTAGGAAACCTTGTGTCGCGTCTCTTTTTCTCGCGAAATCGGGTTTCGACATGTGAAAACTCTTTTAAATGGGAATTAAAAGAGGAGAATCGCCACCTAATGATTTTTAAGGTGCGTTAGGGCACCTATTTGCAAATGACTCTGGTTTAACTAGTCAACGCAGCCAAAGATCGGGTAAGAGCTAAAGTTACCTCAAAGAGAAGGTGTTAGGCACTCTTCGAGGTCCACAACTGTGGGTCCCGACCGAACTTAAATTATGCAGATTAGGTTACATGATCAAATAAGCAAAAAGAGTACTAAAATCTAAAAAATTTATTACAAAGATCTTAATGCGAATATAGAGGTACAACTATTTTAATTCTACTAGAATGAAAGAAAGAAGGGGAGGGGGGGGGGGGGGGGTACTAAGTTTTTTAGCCTAAAGGATCACCTCGTGCAACATAATATTTTGTAACTCCTTTGGGATAGGGTGTTACCCATATTATTTAGTGGGTCACAGACTATCATTTCCTGCTACCCGATTACTATGTTAAATTTGTTTACCTAAAGCGTTCTAATTTAATTCTAAGCCTCACCCTACGCCTACACTACCTGTCCCATACCTATGGCCCATGAGGTTTTGGACCTCTATTTGGATGGTTCTAGACCTTATCTAGGCTGCTCAAAAATGAAAAGCTACGCGATAGGCAAAAACGCATAAAGACTTCAAGTAAAGGCAGTTAAAGGCTCCCATTAACCTCCACACTTAAACAACAAATGCACACGGATATGTATACAAATCATGAGATTTTCAAAATTCATGACCTTAAGCCTATAGACATGATTTCTAGGTGATTTTGAGTTAAAGATTGCAAGCCATTTCAAAGGCAAGATATTGCTCATAGACATGATTATACAGGCAATACAAGCTGGTTATCGCAAGTTTTAAGTCATTAAACCTATATGTGTTAGGCCTAGGTGATCTACGCAGTTGAGTATAACAAAATCTACTGGGAGAAGTCCCAGAATTATTCATGCTTTCTAACAGTGGCGCACATAAAATAGCGTTTGAAGCGGTTTAACATTAACCAATTATGACAGTCAATTATTCCCTATAGACAGGATCTCTAACGCATAGTACTTAGAGTTTTTTTTATTGTTGTATCTTAATCCTATAGGCATATTTTCTAAGTGAACAATGCTAAGTAGAATAATTGGAATCCTATAGGTAGGATTTCTAATAGACGGTGCGAATTGAAAGAGACATCAGTGAAAACTAATTTCTATAGGCAGGTTTTCTAATAACACATAGCAGTAAACATAATTGCAGCATTTTCTACTTGTGTTTGCTAACAGACAGTGTGTGTGTGCGTGCGCGCTTCCTCTAATGGCACGGTTTTTATAGTGCACATAGTATTTGAACAACACATATAACAAATAAATTACCAAGTCCTATAGGCATATTATCTACCCATTTTTGCATGCAAATATTAAATTCTACTCATTTCCCTTTTACTAACACCCCAATCATTTATACAAAAGTTATTACAGGCCCAACAATGAATAAGATCAAAGTGTTATACAAACGATGACAATAAGACTTCAACAAGCCCAAAAAAAAATACCCAGCATTCTCTGGGCCTTCAGTAATTCCCACACAGCATACCCATGCCTCTAATAAGGATCCATATTCAACACACAAGCCCAAAATCCATAAAGGAGCCCAAAGTCGATTTATTTGACCATAGTGCCAAGTATTGCACCATTTAAATCAACCAACTCAGATATCCAACAGATAATGGGAGAGAAGGGATGAACAGGAGTAGTTTAAGATTCAGAGAATGACGAAGGACCCAAGTCCTAGTGTGTCACAGTTCACGAGGGCCCCCGAGCAGTGCTCACACTAGGGAGGTCAATGATAAAGCCTAGGAAGCCTTGGCTTTCAGCCAGCTAAGAATGAGAACTCAAGAGAACCAAGGTGAAAAGTGAAGGATAGTAAACCAAGGTTGAGAGACAAAAACTAAGAGATACAGACATAGTCAAGTCGAGCATATAGAGCAGATAATCGAACATGCCTAGGGGCTTAAGAACAAACTTAGCAAAGAGAAAATAGGTTCAACACTTAGTGCATAAGAAGTCATGCATTAGCAGAGCTAATGGAAGAACAAATTTGCAGGATTGGTGAAAAGTATCATACACAGATTCATAATAAAGGAAAAGGTTTAAATTATGCTAAGTATAGGTCCTAGTGTTACAAGATAGTCATATTAATTGGTAGCAGAACAACATTTAGATATGACAGGGAAGTAGATTGTTACAACTACTGGTGAATCAAGGGAGCCAAAATCATGCTAAAAGTCATATTGATAGAGAACTAGTCAAGGTTGATAAAAAAGGTCTTGACATAGGATTAAGACATGCTATATAGGCAAGACATAACCAAAGAAATTCAGAATAGACTTGTGCCATATAATAGATGTAAACATTCATGTTTTGAACACAATTGACTAATCGACTAAAGGGGATACAAATTATGCAGGTAAAGCATGTTCAAACAACATCATGAACAACTTTAAGCAAAATTAGACAACAAAGAGATGCTGAAAAATGCAAAAGTCCTAAACAGCAGTAAGTTGCAACACATAGGCTAGATGAACTTAAAAAGAATCTAATTTACTCAAATCAGGTTTAGGCATGCTTCGAACTATGAACATTATGAAGTTAAAAGTTAAGGAGACCTAAAATTGAAGTAGAACAAACATAATTGCACAAAAACAACCCAAAAAACTCATTAAGCTAACGAACTTCAGAAGTGAAGATTGATCGGCTCCTATCTACACCACTATAGAATGGCAAGGCAGGGTCGATGTAGCTTTTACCCGATAGGATCGGGATCGAAATCCACATGGAGTTAGAATATTGGAGTTGGGTTCCAATCCGACTTAGTTATGTATCTTGCTTTTAATTACTCTTCTAATCATAGGTTGGTTTGATTCTACACTAGTTGTATTACTAACTATTACTAAGATTAAGCTAAGTATAATATTTTTGGTAAGGGTTTTTTCAATTTATAAGGGACACTTGGGAAGTGACTTACATCTAGGCGAGTATCTAACGGGATCTAGAACTTATAACAAACTTATTGTATCTGGGTTCGTGATATAACCTCACACTCAATTGCTCACCCTATACCTCTCGGTAGTTTGGGTGACTTTGCCCGAATTGGCTTTCTCAAGCCTAATTGGGTGTCTCCACAGTGCAAGTGAAATTGGCTCAAGTCGGGTAGTACTATCTCTATTTTTTACCCTTTAATTCGGGCTATCAATCTCTTGAATTCACCCAAATTCCTTGTTAGCCTATTTTACCTAGACTCGGGGTTATCTTTCTCAAGAACAACCTTAGTCAAAAAGGCATGAATTAGTATTTTTCAACCACTAATTCAATATATAAAGCATGAAACAAGCTAAATATCACTAACCCAATAACAAGGAAGCCCTAAAACTAAAGACCCATTAAATACCCACACTAGGGTTGGGTCACAACCCTAGCTAATGGGTCTAGCTACTCATATTTAAGGTAGAAATCAAAAGAGTCGATGAAATTATAGCCATAAATATTAAATACAAAGATAAAATCTAAGATTATCAGCTAAAACTACTCTAAAATTACTCAAAAGGGAAAACGACTGCTGCTCATGACCTCTACAAAACATCCGATAACCTAAAAATGTGAAAAAGAACTATTTATACACAACTAAAATTACTGGACAAAAATGCCCCTACGGAGGTTCCGCTATCAACGGAAAATAAGCGCCCAAGTGGATTGACTTCTGCGGCCGCGCAATTACAAGCGCGGACCACGCTTTTTTCAAACTTGGAATTCATGTGGCCCCTCTGAACTTTGATTCTGCTCCCAGCGGAATTCTGATCGCTTCAGCGGTAAGAAATAGCGCGTCCGTGCAAAATAAAAGCTAACCGAATTCTTGTGTTTGGCCCAAATTAATAGCTCTCTGATTCTTCATTACCGCTCTCAGTGGAATTTCTGCCGCAGCTGCGCCAATGGTTATGCGGCCGCACTTTTGCGACGCTGTCAGCGGCCCCAATTGAGTCCAAAATCCAACTCTCTGAGCCTAATTCTATGGCCACACTTAGTATTCTTCCTCAGCGGAAAGGCCTACGTTGCAGCGCAAAAGTGGCGCTATCAGCGCTTCTGTTGAGATCATGGCTTATGCAAGTTTGGCTCCTTTTTAAGTGTGTTTTGGCCTTTTTTCCTCATTTCGATCCAAAACCTGCAAGTAAGGACCTTGAGTTAGTTTTCGGTAATACCTTAACGCATTTTCCCCCAAAATCTAAGAAAAAGAGAGTAAATAGTAGTTCAAAATCCCTAGTTATCAACTCCCCCAAACTTAAGTTTTTTCTTGTCCTCAAGCAAACAAGGTAATTCCCACCTCCACAAGAAAAAGAAAGTAGAATTTCAACAAAAATTAACTTCATCAAGCTTCAATTGGGACTAACAATTACCCTCAACACAAATGCATTATTGACAACATTATGCAATGACTTTCCGAGTTCCATAGATCTAATATGACACAAAAGCTTCAAGAGTTGACTCAATTCATCAAAGAGATTTGCTCCTTCACGTAGGTCACTATGGATCTCAGACTCCTTCTCCTCTACTCTCCATGATCTTATCTCACTTTATAGAATGTACGCTCAAAACCGGGATTATCAAGAAGTGCGCTCATCACTTTCAAAAGAATGTCACAAGTCCGGCTCTAAGTACCATAGGCTTGCCCCTCATGTAAATCACCACTAATGTATGCTCACTCAACTTGAAATCCTATAGGGCTTTAACGGTATGTAATGAGGCCTTTTGGATTAAATTCAGACATAATGAACTATGATTGTATCATATTTCCTTAAGCACTCCCTTTTCACAATTTGTCTCATGTTTTTCTTGACTCTTTGAGTCACTTTCTTCTTCCTTGGGGGAACTAGAGAGACACATTGTCGCTCTTTCTTCTATTTGACACTCATTTTTCTCCTTTTCTCATCATTCCAAACCTTTCAACATTGTTTTATTCAATCCTTTAAACCTTTACTTTTCTTTTTGACATGTTTCTTTTTGACTTTTTATCCTTTTCTTTGCCTTTCCTTTTCATCAATTATTTTTGTTCTTTGAACCTTTCATCACTTTGAATTTCCTTGTCTCTCCCCCAACTTATGCTTTTGACTATTGTTCATCATGGATGCTCAATAAAGATTGGATGCCAAGAGAGGGTCATTATAGAACGGATGAAGGCTTGTAATGTGGTCTTTGAACGAAAAGGCTTAGGCTCAAAGGGGTTGACTAAGTATATTATAATGGTAGGCTATAGAAGTCTTCAAATTCAAATGGGACCATGGAGAGCCTATAATCACTTCTCAATTCGAGTTAAACTTAGAATTTCGCCTAGAAGAACATTTAGGGCAAGTTCTAGACTTGTGGGAACAACACTTGGGATTTCAATTCAAAACCTTACCTCTCAAGACTCATGGTTGTTAAAGAGAATAGAGTCGAGGGACCACAACAACCTTAGATTATATTGCAAACTCACATATAGCTACAAACACCACTTGATGAACGTTCTAGACAACTCAAGATTCTAAGGGTCACAACTAGAGCTAGACTCGTCTACAACTTGTCTCTAACCATGAGGTCAAAGGTAAATATGTTGGTGCCAAGTGAAGCTTACTTGAGTCACATTTATTCATTACTACCGAATACAAAAAAAACAAAACAAAAAGAAAAACAGACTCAATCCCTTAAGAAGGTCGTCACGCCATCCATCGTAGGGAAGAGCACCCGGTTCACACAAATTCCACCCTTGGAAAGAACCTTGGCATTCAGAAAACCAAAGGCTTATTGATCACAAAAAGAAGATATAAGTTCAAAGACAAACTACTAAAGGAAAATTATAAAAGAAGTTATAAAGTAAAAATACAGAAAGCAAAAATGAATATATACAGTAGGGGATTAAGACAAATATACATAAGAGGGGAAATAATATATACATGAAAAGGAAACTTTATATACATACCAAAGATAAAAAAAGTACGTAACTAAAGTACGAGGAATGCAAATAAAGAAAAGAAAAATGGTGTTGAGAGTTATTACAGACAAAAAATCATCCAAATGTATAAATCACCAAATGAGGCCACCTCTCTCTCCCCCCCCCCCCCCCCCCNAGTAGGGGAAAAGGGTAGAGAGTAAAAGATAACTCCCTAAGGTGCCTCTGTCTGCATGGGAGCTGGGTCACTAGCAGGGTCAATGGCAGGGACAATGACAGGGTTCTGGGGCTGGGTAGATGCATCTCCCTTGGACTCCTCTAGATGGATCTCCATATCCTCTGTCTGGTGGATCACCACTCTCCTCACTGGCGCACTGGTAGCCTCCTGCTCTAGCATCTGAGATGGCTGCACTGGCTGAGCTGCAGGGGCTGGCACTCCTATGAGTAGATCAAGGGGGATATCCCCCGTTGTAGTGAGCTTGGCCACTTCCTTATTCAGCTCATCCTTTCTCTTCTTCATCTTCTTCACCGCCTTGCTGAAGGACTTGATTTCCTTCTCATGTGCGCCCATGAACTCCAAGATCTTCTTTTGGTTGTCAACTAAGCTTTTCAAAGTTTCTTCCAATGATGGAGGAAGCTGGATCTGGGCTGGGGCTGCCTGGGCTGCTACGCCAGTGGATAGAGCAGTTAGCTTTGATGAAGCTACCTGCAGCCAATTGCTGATACCTGCCAGTGTCTAATTTACCTTCAGAGTAGTCTAAGGGTATGCTGAGGAGGAAGGAACTGAGGTAGGAATGGAGGTAGATGGTCTGGTGGAAAGATGTGGCATGGAAATAGAGGACCCCTCAGCAATAGATAGCTATAAACCTGTGAGAGCGGTGGCTTTGCTCTTGGCCTTGGGGTTGTCCGGACCTTTAAAACTGTACCACGAAAAAGGCAACTTTGGCTTCACCTTGGTGTCATAATCCCTTCCCTCTACTCCCTAGTCCTGGAAGTACATAGTAAGGAAGTTTGGGAAGGGATATGAATGCTCATTCTTTTGGATCGTCTTGTTGATCACCCTTGCCATGATATTCCCGACATTGATCGGGAACCCCACCATAATCTCCCCCACAATAATAGCATGGGAAAGAGGCATGTCACTGTCATGAGTGGTGGGGTCTATCCAGCTACATACAATGTGGCCCAACCCTTTGCCTCGAAACTCAAAGTGTTCCTCAAGATAGGAACCCCTGCTGTCAGCCACGCTGGAGTAGTGCCGGGAATAGCAATCACGGAGGCCAGCCACGGGTGAGCTAACTCATCTAGCTCCACCTTCTCTAGATAAAGAGTCTCATCTTCGTCATTGAACCCCGCGTAATCATTGAAAGCTTGGCCATTTAATAGAACCTTCTTGTTGCGGACTTTGGTCAGGTATGTGCCCTGTTTGATGTGGGCGACATTGACATAGAACTCCTTGACCACAAATTCAATGGCCTCTGGCAAGCTGCTAGTGAAGAACATCCACCCCCACCCTCTCATTGAATTGCCTTTTTACGTTTGGATTGTAGGGTAGAATATCCCTCTAAATGAAAGCTATCTCCAGTGTGAGTGACCTCAGAGGCCACAACTCTCTGAATTTTTTATAAGCTTTTTTGTTCACGAACCGGTCCTGCCAAACTGCCGGATTCCGAGACCTCACTAACTCTGAGTATCACCACATCTACCATCATCTGGGGCATCATTATCACTGTCTAACTCTACTGGGGCAGGTGTGGTGGATGGAGCTGCTGCACTGGAGGCCGGATGAGGTGGAGTGTCACTGAGTCCCAAGCTATCTGAAGAGCTGGATAATGTGGTGGACTCATTTATAAGACGCCGGGGTTGGGACTGTGCCTCCTCTTGAGCTGGTCCAGTTTCCCCATCCAAAATTTCTTGAGAAGGGACATACTCACTAGTCTGTGAGGTATCTAGAGTGGTCCTCTGAAGAGGCTGCTTGTTGCCAATTATCCTTCTCGGGGCTAGGGGAGTTGCTTGTTGTTTTCCCCTATCCCATCCCCGAGAGGACTCTCCTATTCCGGGTTGTTTATCTTGACCTCCTCTAGAATGAACCATTGTCTGCAAACATCATCAATGAAAGCTCGTTAGTATTTGGTAATCAGTGAACCATTGGATGTAAACAGACATAAGTTGTAGAAGGTGAAACAGACAAAATCGCTGTCAACGAAAAAAGAACCGCTGCAGCAAATTGCCCACCGCTGATAGCGGAAAATGGAGTGTGGACGCGAAATGATGGGGATCATACTACCCATCCTCTGAATCTAGTAACTGCTGACCGCAGAAAAGTGGGCGCGGCCGTGGAAGTTCCACCGCTGACAGAAAGAACGGGTACTGACCACAGTTCATGAACTAGGGTTTATCTATCTAAAAAAATTTGGCAATTATCAAGAAAACTTAAATACCCAGAACCCCATTAGGCATCAAAAAACCAATACCCGTTTATTATTATCACTTAATTGAGCATGCTTATGATTTAGGTCTACAACAACTCTACTTAGAAAGAAAAAATAAAAAGAAGTGAAGCAAAATATGAAGAATCTACAATTATAACTAGGAGATTGAACATACCAGTAGCTAGATTGGATGTAGGAGTGAAACTTGTTAGATTAGATGGAGTTTAGATGCAAAAGTTTAGTATGATGAACAGTGAATGAGGGATGTGAAATGGTAGAGTGAGAAAAGTGAAAAAGTATGAGGCCACCTCTATTTATACTAAACCCTAGGCCCTACATCGCCTTACCTGGCACGGCAGCGGAATTCCACCACTGACCGCGCTTTTC
This sequence comes from Nicotiana knightiana, assembly GCA_005239525.1. Lineage (NCBI taxonomy): Eukaryota > Viridiplantae > Streptophyta > Magnoliopsida > Solanales > Solanaceae > Nicotiana > Nicotiana knightiana. Next base: position 31,288 of record ML425166.1, read on the forward strand.
ACCATTTGAAGAACTGAAATTATACCTCCACCGCTGACAGCGGAAAAAAGGTCGCGACCACGGAATGTGGCCGGTGTCAGCGGAATTTTGAATGCAGACGCGGAACAAACTTCAGAGAGTTGACTTTTTGAGTTTCACAAGTCCGCGTCTGTGGAACTAATACGCCCACGCATAATTTCCACCGCTGACCGCGAAATCTGGAGCGCGACAACGGTTCTGTGCATGGTTAGCCAATTTTTTCTAGTATGTGTCCTGCACTATATCAAACAAGTCCTACACAAATCTCACAACCAGTTAGTTCAAAAGAACCTAATCTAAGAAGAAAAATGAAAAAGAAAGAAAAATCACCTGGGTTGCCTCCCAAGAAGCGCCTGATTTAACGTCGCGGCATGACGCAGGTTACCATCATCAATTGAAATTTATCAAATCCACCACGTGGATATCTTCAAACTTTCCCAAGTAATGCTTCACATGATTCCCATTCACCCGGAAGATTTAACCATTTTTGTTCTTTTAGTCAAGGGCACCAAAAGGTGTTACAAGCACTACCTCAAAGGGACCACTCTATTTGGATTTTAGCATGTCTAGAAAGAGACGCAATCGGGAGTTGAAGAGAAGAACCAGATCACCCTCTTTGAATTCCTTGTTCTTGGCATATTTATCATGCAAGTATTTCATCTTCTCCTTGTACAATGATAAGCTTGAATAGGCATGAAACCGAAATTCGTCAAGCTCATTGAGATGTTCAACCCAGAGATTTGCTGCAATGTCCCACTCAAGATTTAACCCCTTCAAGGCCCATAATGCTTTATGTTCTAGCTCAACCGGCAAGTGACACGCTTTACCAAACACCAACCGATAAAGAGACATACCGATCGGAGTCTTAAATGTTGTCCTATAAGACCATTGTGCATCAAGCTTCCTTAACCAATCCGTTTTATTGGCATTGCCAGTTTTGGACAAGATGATTTTGATTTCCCTATTTGAAACCTCCACTTGCCCACTAGCTTGAGGATGGTAAGGAGTAGAGACCTTGTGATTGACACCATATTTAGTAAGAAAAGTATCAAATGCCCTATTACAGAAATGAGACCCCCCATTACTTATAATTGCCTGAGGAGTCCCTAACCGTGTGAAAATGTTCTTCTTGAGAAAAGCTACTACACTCCGGGCTTTATTGTTGGGAAAATCCATGGCCTCGACCCACTTTGAAACATAATCAACCGCCACAAGAATGTAAGTATTGCCACACGAACTAACAAAAGGTCCCATGAAGTTTATGCCCCACACATCAAATATGTCAACTTCAAGAATAGTTGTGAGGGGCATTTCATCCTTCTTTGGTATACCTCCCGTTCTCTGACACTCATCACATCTCTTCACAAGCTCACTAGCATATCCATACAAAGTTGGCCAATAAAAATCACAACTTAGAACTTTGGAAGCTGTCCTCGCCCCACCGTGATGACCACCGTAGGGAGAGGAATGACAAGCATCAAGAATGCTCATTTGCTCCTCCTCTTGGACATACCGGCAAATCACTCCATAATTGCAAATTTTAAATAAATAGGACTCATCCCAATAACAGTCCAAACTGTCCCGTTTGAGCTTCTTCCTTTGGTTAGAAGAGAGCTCACATGGGACAATCTTGGTAACAAGAAAATTGGCAATATCCGCAAACCAAGGCATATTATTCATGGAGACCGAGAGGATTTGCTCATCCGGGAAAGTATCATTGATTTCAATACCATCTTTTGGACTCCCTTGCTTTTCTAGCCGGGACAAATGATCTGCAACCTGATTTCACTACCTTTCCTGTCAATAATCTCGAGGTCAAATTCTTGAAGCAACAAGACCCATCTCGTCATTCTAGCTTTGAAGTCTTTCTATATCATCAAATATCGGAGCAGCGCATGATCGGTGTGAACAATCACTTTGGTGCCCATGAGATAAGGTTGAAATTTCTCCATTGCAAACACAATTACAACAATTCCTTTTCTGTCACTATAATTAACCTGGGCATTATTCATAGTTTTTCTTGCATAGTACACCAGATGAAATATCTTATTCACACATTTCCCCAAGACCACTCCTACCGCAACATCACTTGCGTCGCACATAAGCTCAAAGGGTGAGCTCTAATTTGGTGCGGTAGTGATTGGAGTGGTGGTTAATTTATACTTCAAGAGTTAAAAGGCCTTCATGCATTCTTTATTGAAATCAAACCTGTCATCCTTCTCTAATAGCTTGCCTAGGGATTCACCACTTTGGAAAAGTCTTTAATGAACCTCCGGTAGAAACCCGCATGCCCAAGGAAGCTTCTAACTCCCTTGACGGAAGTCGGAGGAGCCAACTTTGAGATTACTTCTATCTTAGCCTTGTACACTTAAATGCCATCTTTTGAGATCTTATGGCCAAGGACAATGCCCTCCTCGACCATAAAATGGCATTTTTCCTAATTCAACACAAGATTAGTTTCTTCAAACTGGGCTAGAACCTTATCAAAATTTTGCAAACATTTTTCAAATGAGTCTCCAACCACACTAAATTCATCCAATAAGACTTATAGGAAGTCCTCCACCATGTCCGTAAATATGGCCATCATGCACCGCTGAAATGTAGCGGGTGCATTACACAATCCGAACGACATCCTAGAGAATGCAAAGATCCGGTACGGGCAGGTGAAGGTAGTTTTCTCCTGATATTCTGGAGCTATAAGAATTTGGTTGTAACCTGAGTACCCATCCAAGAAACAATAGAAGGCCCACCCAGCAAGTCTGTCTAACATCTAGTGCAAAAATGGCAATGGAAAGTGATCCTTTCGGGTCACCTTGTTCAGCTTCCTATAGTCCATACAAAACCTCCAACCAGTCACAGTCCGAGTAGGGATCAATTCATTCTTTTTATTTTTCACCACGATCATACCCCCCTTTTTGGAACACACTGCACTAGTGAAGTCCAAGAACTGTCTGAGATTGGATAGATAACCCCTACATCAAGCCATTTGATGATCTTTTTTTTGACCAACTCTTGCATTGCCTCGTTTAACCTCCGTTGATGTTCCACATACGATTTTGCATCATTTTCAAGAACAATTTTATGCACGAAAAAGATGAGGCTTACGCCCCGAATATCAGCTAAGGTCCATCCAATTGCTTTCTTCCTCCTTTGGAGCACTTCAAGAGTTGAGTTTACCTGTACTTGGGTTAAGCAAGATGAAAGAATAACATGTAATGTAGAATAAGGGCCCAAGAATTCATACATGAGGTGTGGTGGGAGAGGCTTCAACTCCAAATTTGGTGGCTCCTCCATCGAGGGCTTCGTCAGTGGAGTCTTCCGATTTTCCAAGTCCAAGGATAGCTTACGGGGTCCATAAGAATAGGATCCCATACCTTGCAATGCATTAGTACACTCAACCAACGTCACATCATCCTCATGGTTCAACAAGACCGCTTCTATGGGATCTTCCACATTGATCATTGAGCTTGTATCATTGATTATCACTTCTGTCACTAAATCCACGAAAGAGAAAACCTCGGTACTATTTGGTTGACTCATTGACTTGCACACGTGGAAGACAACCTTTTCATCGCCCACCCGAAATGTGAGCTCACCGGCTTCAACATCCACCAAGGCTTTCCCGGTAGCTAGGAATGGCCTTCCCATGATTATAGGCACCTCGTAGTCCACCTCGCAATTGAGGATCACAAAATCAGCAGGCAAGATAAACTTGTCGACCCTCACAAGAACATCATCGATAATACTAAGGGGCCGCTTCATAGTCCTATCTGCTATTTGTAGTCTCATTGAAGTTGTTCGTGGTTGATCAATACCCAAAGTTTTGAAGATGTAGTAAGGTATCAAATTGATACTAGCACCTAAATCACATAATGCCTTTGCAAAATCCGCACTACCAATGGTACACGGGATAGTAAATGCGACGGGATCTTCTACTTTGGGAGCCATCGAGTGCACAATGACACTAACTTGATGGGTCATTTTGATGGTCTCGCACTCCATGGATCTCTTCTTTGTCACCAAGTCCTTCATAAACTTGGCGTATCCCGACATATGCTCAAGGGCCTCAACTAATGGCATGTTGATATATAAAGTCTTCATCATTTCTATGAACTTCTTGAATTGATTTTCACTTTTCTGCTTTGCCAATCTCTGAGGATAAGGAGGAGGAGGCCTAGGAAAGGGAGCCTTGGCTTTTAGCACAACCGGATCCGGTATGTCAATTACGTGTTCCCTAGACGGGTTCACGTCATTTTGCGTTTCCTCCTCATTGTCATTGATGTCAATCCTCACTTCACCATTCACTGGCTCTTCACTCACTTGCTCAACCACTATAGGAACATCATCTTGTTGCATTTCATCATCATCACACACAACCCTCTTTTGCTTGGAGGTACTTGAGTCACCACCTCGACCACTCCTTGTGGTCACCGCCATTGCATGTCTGGTATTGTTATTATTCCCTCCCTTCGGGTTTACTACCGTGTCACTAGGTAATGCCCTCTTAGGGCGAGTGTTCAATGCTTGCGATATTTTCCCCATTTGGACTTCAAGATTGCGGATGGAGGTAGTGTTGGAGGCAGTTTGAGCATCAGAATCGACAGTCCTCTCCATCATCTGTTTAAACATATTCTCGATCCGGACCATATCATTGCTTGATGAACTTTGGCCTTGAGATTGATACGGAGGAGGATTGTTGGGTTGTTGATACATTGGGAGGCCTTTGAAAGCCTGACCCCCGATTGCCATTTCCACCCCAATTGTTGTTGTTATTACCGTTCCAATTGTTGTTTCCACCCCAATTCTGATTATTATTCCCCCAATTGCTTGAGTTGTTGTTGTTATTCCAATTTCCTTGCCCTTGATTGTTCCAATTCTGATTATTCCCTTGAGATCTCCACTGTCGGTTTGGAGCATTGATCCGCTACCCTTGGTAGTTGTTTGCATACATCACATCCTCACTCTGGTCATCATAAGAATCATCATTGTTGTATCCACTCACACCTTTCTTACTTTGATCATTGTTACCTTGCATTTATTGGCCACGTTGTCTTCGCCTATTGACCATTAGACTGACCCCTTCCATTGCATGTACTTGCTTTGGTCCTTGGATTTGCTGAAGTTGTGCTTTGGCAAGTTGATTCATAGTTGTTGTTAACTCAGCAATGGCATGTCCATGGTCTTGGAGTTCCTTATGAATATTGATCACATTCGGGTCACCTTGAGGAACGTTGGCCTGACTTTGCGACACTGAAGAAGTGTCAGCCATTTCATCAAGAATATCACAGGCATCATCATAAGACAACTTCATAAAGTTTCCCCCAGCTAATTGGTTGACCACACAATGATTGGTCGTGTTTATACCCCGGTAAAATGTTCATGGCTTCTGTCATGTCATTATTAGGTCATTCCTTGACCATCGTTCTGTATCTCTCCCAAATCTCATAGAAGGGTTCATTCGGTTCTGTTTGAATGCTAATATTTCATCCCTCAAAGTTGCCATGTGTACGGGGGAGAAAAACTTGGCAATAAACTTGTCCGCCAACTCATCCCACGTAGAGATGGAATGGTTGGGGAGTTGTTCAAGCCAATCCAATGCTTTCCCTCTAAGAGAAAAAGGGAACAGTCTGAGCCTCAAAGCATCCTCCGACACGTTGATTTGTTTGCTTCCCCAACAGGTATCCACAAATCCCTTTAAGTGTTTATAAGCATTCTGATGGAGAGCACCCGTGAAATACCCTCGCTGCTCCAGTAGTGTCAACATCATATTTGTAATCTAGAAATTGCCCGCCCGCATTCAGTGTGGGACAATTGCACTAGCATATCCCTCATTTGGACTCTTGGAGGAGGTGGGGGAGGGTCTGGAATATTTTCATTGCCATTGGCTTGGCGGCCTCTTCTTTGAGCTTGAGGTACTAGATGCACCTCATCATCCCGTTATCATATACCTCCTCCCCCGGTATAACATTGCCGAGAGGATTAACCATTTGTACTTAAAGCGACTAAAAACACAAGTTAGTAAAATAGAAGGAAAGAAAAGCAATCTACACAACTAATCAAATAGATAGCCAACACCGTTTAACTCCCCGGCAATGGCGCCAAAAAGTGATCGACTCCTACCTACACCACCATAGAATGGCAAGGCAGGGTCGATGTAGCTTTTACCTGATAGGATCAGGATCGAAATCCACAGGGAGTTAGAATATTGGAGTTGGGTTCCAATCCGACTTAGTTATGTATCTTGCTTTTAATTACTCTTCTAATAATAGGTTGGTATGATTCTACACTAGTTGTATTACTAACTATTACTAGGATTAAGCTAAGTATAACATTTTTGGTAAGGGTGTTCAAGTGACATACATCTAGGCGAGTATCTAATGGGATCTAGAACTTAGAACAAACTTGTTGTACCTGGGTTCGTGATATAACCTCACACTCAATTGATCACCCTATACCTCTCGGTAATTTGGGTGACTTTGCCCGAATTGGCTTTCTCAAGCCTAATTGGGTGTTTCTATAGTGCAAGTGAAATTGGCTCAAGTCGGGTAATACTATCTATAGATTTTACCCTTTAATTGGGGTTATCAATCTCTTGAATTCACCCTAATTCCTTGTTAGCTTATTTTACCTAGACTTGGGGGGTCATCTTTCTCAAGAACAACCCTAGTAAAAAATGCATGAATCAGTGCAACCACTAATTCAATAAAGCATGAAACAAACTAAATATCACTAACCCAATAACAAGGAAGCCCTAAAATTAAAGACCCATTAAATACCCACACTAGGGTTGGGTCACAACCCTAGCTAATGGGTCTAGCTACTCATATTCAAGGTAGAAATCAAAAGAGTATATGAAATTATAGCCATAAATGTTAAATACAATGATAAAATCTAAGATAATGAGCTAAAACTACTCTAAAATTACTCAAAAGTGAAAAAGGCTGCTGCTCATGAGCTCTACAAAACATCCGATGACCTAAAAATGTGAAAAAGAACTATTTATACACAGTTAAAATTACTGGACAAAAATGCCCCTACGGAGGTTCTGCTATCAACGAAAAACAAGCGCTCCAGCAGATTGACTTCCGTGGTCGCGGAATTACAAGCGCGGACCGCGCTTCTTCAAACTTGGACTTCATGTGGCCCCTCTGAACTTTGATTCCGCTCCCAACGGAATTCTAATCTCTTTAGCGGTAAGAAATAGCGCGTCCGCGCAAAATAAGAGTTGATCGCGTTCTTGTGTTTTGCCCAAATTAATAGCTCTCTGATTCATCATTACTCCTCTCAACAAAATTTCCGCCGCGGCCGCGCCAATGGTTTCACGACCGCGCCAATGGTTTCACGACCGCGCTTTTGCGACGCTGTCAGCGGCCCTAATTGAGTCCAAAATCCAACTCTCTGAACCTAGTTCCGCGGCTGCCCTCAGTATTCTGCCTCAGGGGAAAGGCCTACGCTGCAACGCAAAAGTGGCGCTGTCAGCGCTTCTGTTGAGATCATGGCTTATGCAAGTTTGGCTCCTTTTTAAGTGTGTTTTGGCCTCTTTGCTTCATTTCGATCCAAAACCTACAAGTAAGCACCTTGAGTTAGTTTTCGGGAGTACCTTTACGCATTTTTGCCCCAAAACCTAAGAAAATGAGAGTAAATAGTAGGTCAAAATCCCTAGTTATCAAAGACATATGCAAAAATGCAGATACATAGGAACAAAATTACAAAGGTCTAGTAACTCACCAGTTAAACGAAGAACAGTAAAGAATAAACTTTCACAAAAATCCACAATCTTAATGCGTCAAAGTTCCCAAGAGCTTCGATGAACGCCGGGAAATGCTCGCACCAAGAACAGGTTGAATAAAAAGATCTTAGTGTTGTTGGCTTTCAGCCGGCCAAAACAGAATACAAAATAAGAGAATAGGAAAACCCCCAATTTTTAGTGAAGAAATATGTCGATTAAAGTTTGTCCGAAGAAGGGAAATGGGGGGGGGGGGGGGGTGTTTATATAGCAGTCAAAAATGAACGAACACATAAGGAAACGAAATAAATCAAACAACAAATATGGAAAGAAAACATGCAAAATTAGTTCGAAATCAATTTAGGAGAGAAATCCGGTAAACCCTAATTTTTTAGGAAAAGTGTAAATCACAGAAATCCAAACGAAATTGGACTCACATAGTACAGTATTGAACGTATGTATACGAAACAATGCTCAAAATCATAGATTCGAACCCCTTCTTGTTCGATTTCAGAAACTATTGCTTGCCATGTTTAGGCGAGCACTTAGGTAACACCACAAATGGATGACCAGTACCAGAAAGATTCGATTATGGCAAGAAAATAGTAGTCGAATTCCATTAAAAGAGAGGGATTATTGCAGGCGGCTAGGGTTTAGTGAAGAGGAGAAGAGAGTTTTAGGGCGGCAGGTTAGAGGGAATGAGGGGATTACGGTTGGGGTGCCTAATTAAAAGGGACGGGCTAATTGTGGGCCGTTGATCTTGAAAGATCAACAGCTGGGATTTTAAAATGAAAGGGGCGGGTCGATTAAACGGGTACCGACCGAGTTTTGTAAAGGGTAGTTTGGCTTTGGGCTGGGAGTTCTGGGCTAAGGTGTTGGGCCCTTTTGGTTCGAAAATTAGCCCTATATTGGGCCAATAATTAAATACACAATAATTATTTTAAAAAATAATTTATAAAAATACTTAATATACAATAAAATACTGCTTGTGTAATAAAATGATTAAAAATAGTAACTCAAGATTATAAAAATATACAAAATATGATTTTAGCCCAAATAATGAAAAAATTAAATAGTTATGCATATCGTATAGGCTATTATTGCAAAATTATGTAAATAACCTAAAAATACGAAATATAATTATATAAAAGAAAGCAAAATATTATGAAGCATATATGTTGATTTTGAAGTTTTAAAATTATCTTAAAATGCTTGCATAAATCTTGTAAATTAAATAATGATGCAAAATGATATTTTGAAAGTGTATACACTTATTTGAAAAATACGAGGGCAAAATTGGGTATCAACACCTTGTGTTGTGATTTGAATTGAAAGCAGAGTGTTACGACCCAAAATCCATTAAAGGTCGTGATGGCGCCTAACACCACTCTCAGGCAAGCCAACAATAGATGATTATATTTACTCATATTAGTATTTGAAATCATAATTTTTCTTTAATTACGTAATACATAATGGGATTTTCAAAGTGAATGATAGTAGTTCTCTAATTACAATGATGAATAACCCGTAAGCACCCCCCAAAACCCGGTGTCACAAGTGCATGAGAGTCAACTAAGAAGTAAAATAAAATACAGTATCTCCTAAAGATCAATTCACTACTAATTCTTGCATATCTTCACGCACTTAAAATTGGTTCATATTGTGAGGTTGAAACTTAATCGAGAGAGGAGTTTCTACTAAATAATTGAACTAATAACCAAGTAAATACGAGAGACTCACTTGAACATTAGAAGTGAATTATCTAGAATTAAATCCCAAACATGCATCTTGCACCTATCCTATCAACCCTATCTTCTCCTCGTTGATATATTCCTTTGCTTACTACTTTCGTTGTTTGCCACTAGTCAATAGTTTAGAATCTTAGTTAATTTAAGTTTTAATCATATAAACCTCAATTGTTGATCATCTTGGATAGCAATCTAGCTACAAACTACGATAATATTGTTTAACTCCATCTTCTGTGAATACGATATTATATTATACTATATTTGACTAGAGAGCATATTTAAGTGTGTGTTTTGCGCTCGTCATAGAGGGAGGCCTAGGAAGTATTGGGGAGAGGTGATTAGGCAGGACATAGCACTACTTCAGCTTACCGAGGACATGAGCCTCGATAAGGAGGCGTGTAGGTCGATGATTAGGGTTGTGGCCTGTGGGTTGACAGGTAGTCGAGAATCTCTTCTAGTCGTACTAGTAGCAGTAGTACTAGTCTTATATTCTCTCATTCCGAGTTCCTTGTTGTTAGACAATGTGGCATTATTGTTGCTAGTTTTCACGCTTCTCTTGTAGCTTCGTATTTCTTTGCTATTACAGGCTGTGCTATTTGTTTCATTTATCTTATTTCCTTGCCATTGTTACTATTTATTTATTAGGATTTTTTCATTGTTCTTGAGTCGGGGGTCTGTCGGAAACAACCTTTCTTCCTTCATAAGTTAGAGATAAGGCCTGCGTACACACTATGCTCACTAAATACCACTGTATTATTTTTCCCTTTCTTTACAAAGGAATAGTAGTGCAAGCAACCAGAAGTAAAATAAGTTTAAACGAAAAAGATTATTAATACCATGATTGAAGGAACTTTCATTTAGCTTTATGGATTATTCTTTCAAATCTACAAGCTACATAAACTTTCTCAAAACCACTATGCGTCCCATGTGAAAATTGTAGCGAAAATGTCTAAAAAATGAAGTTATAGATGACTGTCACTAGAGCAAGGGCGACCCTAGAGGGAGGAAAGTATATATTATAAGCTATTGCAACCAGCGGAGCGTATTTAGAGAATAGTATATGGATTCTCGGGAACCTAATAATTTTTGCGTAAATATTATATTTTTTATTAAAAATTTTACTAAATATTTAATGGTGAATTAAGTTATTATTGTATATTAATTTTATACTGCGACAGGGATCTAAAAATTTCAAATTCTGAATCCGCCTCTTTGCAATATGCTCTAGTACCCATCGAGTTCTACAAACCAAGACCGTCGTTTATTTAAGCTTTGTCTACAAGTTATGATAGGATTTTATTTCTTTGGTCTAGAAGATTAAGTACTTTCATTACTTCAAAATAATAGGAGCATACAAGGAGGGAGGTGCAGGTGCACCACTGGTAAAATAAGGAAAAAGATATTCTACATCTATAGTTTCATCCGTAGATGGATTATTATAAAAAATAGTGGTTTCAGTATCTATATAGCTACATTCGTGATTGTTGTGGTTGTTTTGTGCTCGCACTTGTAGTGGATTTACAGCAGTGGTGTCGTGTTGGTTTACAAAAAAACAAGTGCGGATGGATCTTCTACGAGCCATGCCTGTTAGATCATGTGTGTACTCCTTGAGGGCAAAAGTAAGGACTTGTTCCATGGTACACACAACAGAACTACTGGGTAACTTAAAGCCATACTTAGGCAAAAAATCTGCTACCATATTTGCCTCCCTGTAGGTATGCTGGATGATAGGATCACCCAGCTGCATGAGCAAGAACCTGCGGTCATCAACAAGATTTAAGTAATGCGAATTACATTGTTTTATGATGGTAATCACCTCTTTTACATCAATATTGATCTCTAATGGATAGTAGTGGTGTTGTAATTCTAATCTAAGGCCGTCTACTAAAGCATATAATTTCATGTGGATACTATTTGCACTTGAGATACTACCAGCAAATCCCCATATCTATTTACCTTCATGATTACGAATTATTCCCCCCAATCCATTGTGTCCTAGAGTTTTTGTGGCGCACCATCAGTATGTAATTTGAAAAAGCCTTGAGCCGGCGAATTCCATTTAATATATGTAGAGATATTTTATTTGGGTTTTACTATGTGGTAATACTAAGTGGTAGTATTCAGCTGTGCGAATACAAACTCGTTTGATGTCAACATATTGTGGACAATGGTCAAAAGCATTCCTATTCCGGTTGAGCCAAATGTGTCATAAGCAAAAAGTTAAGAATTTTTTTGGTCGCAATCCATAAAGTAGGTGTGGGTAAATTGTTGTTAGTAGAAACTGCTTGAGCCTGTCTAGAGGTTTCAACGAATTATAGTCGATAGTCTCAATAACTTCATATATGCCATAAGCTAAAAAACATTAATAGTGTAAAAGGTTTTGTACACTAATTAGTACTATGCACTGTATATAAGTTAATTTCATATAAAATTACGCAACAAAGTACATTTAGTGCCTAATTATTGAGAGGTTTGAATATTTATGTATTGTTTTGAATTGTTGACACAATGTCATTACGTACTTTTTTAGGTCAAAGGCAAGATCGATATTTTATCCCTTCTTAAGCACTAAAACTCGTTCATCAGTTTCATCATTTTTAGGGAACAAAGCTCGCGGCGCTATCGTTTCACACTTCTTTTTCTTAAGAGAGATGAAAATGCTTTGCTCCTTGCATCATGTTTTATTGCTTTTCTTTTCCTTTATTTTAGCAATTATGATTGAATTTAATAATCGATAATAAACATAAATAGCTTAGCGCTTATCTCATATATTAAGGAACTATAAATACAACCAACTTGGGAAAAAAGGATGATAATATAGGTCATTTGCGTTGCATGTAATAATATTCCATCGAAAAACTAATTTTAGTAGAATGTGCCTCAGTCTTAAAAATAAGTTTAAGAACTAGCAGTGGATTATGTGCATACAAAAAAAGAAGTGAACATCGATATCCACTTACTTTCACTAATTTTAATACCCGTGTAATTTGTTTTAATTAGATAAGGAAAGGAAAAAAAAAAAAATTTAAACAGGAGGAATTTAATTCTTTTTTAAATAAAGAAGATTATGTTAAAAAAACGTTCTCCTCCAACTCCATTATATCCGAGCTCTCAAAATTTCAAGACTGTACTTTCATTAGCTTATTAGCAACTTCATTCTTATTTAATTTCTTCTCTCTTTTATTCTTTTAAAAAATGTTCCCGTCCATTTCCTTGATTATTTAGGTGGGTTCTCAATTATTCCCAATCATCTTTGATTAGGTTCAAGTTAGGACAGACAGCACACATACGCACACGCACACGCACGAATAGATTAGAATCTGTATTATAGAAATATATATTAAAGGCTTACCAATCATATCAAAGTCAAATGTTTAGCAAGTTGTTTTTGGTATTCGTCCACTAGAGACAAAAAGGTTTGGATGACAATCATTTTAATAAGTTTTTTTTTCTTTCTTGATACCTTAATTTCACGCATTAAACAAGTCATATAAGATCGATGCTAAACCATTACGCACAATATTAGGTTTTTGTACTAAGTGGTGCAGTCATGATTGCATTGGCCCAAGTAAAAACTCAAAACAGGAAGCCACTCACTCTCTTTCTCACGTTAATGGTAAGTGGGTATGAATCTTTCAGTTTTAGAATATTATCTCCAATCTTCACTGGAAAACATACATGTATAACGATTAATTATCCTGTTAGTTGACGTCCAATCATAGCGTTTTTTTTTTTTTTTTTTTTTTTT
>ML425166.1:44585-80567 GCA_005239525.1 Nicotiana knightiana
AGCGTTTTTTTTTTTTTTTTTTTTTTTGTAAATGAAGAAGAAGAAGAAAATATTTCTACTACTACTACTCCCATTTATTTCTAAAATTACTTGTCCAATTGTCTTTTTCAAGTTGCCTTAAAATGTTGTCTACTTTCTTTACACGGAAAGTTCTAACTTCTAATCGTCATAATATTATTTCATACCACAATTTTCACGAGTCTAATTTCACTCACCAGTCAGAATTTTACAATTTGATGATATGTTTTCCGTTATCAAATTAACTATTTTAACAAACACTTTAATTTATTCTTCAATCACAAACAGTATGATACAAGGTCAAATTAGTTTTTATTTTTCTGTGATGGGTCAAATTATGTCAACAAAATAATCGGAGGGAGTATTACCCTCTAATTTCCACGTGTAAATTTCTATTACCTAAGATATAGCTCGTGAAGAAACAAAAGAATTGTATTAGTAAACACAATAGTTATTTCCACAACTAGTACCAGTTTCAGATGTCTTTCCTTGACTTCATGCATACACTTTCTTTTCCTTAATAAAGAAGTTGTAGTCACATAGAAAAATAACCATTTGATTGATTATTTTAGTTTTGATCCCAATTGGTTGGTTTAATTAGAATAAGGCATGCCTACCCTGCTGGCTGCTGCATGTAAAATGCAAAGATGATAAAACAAATTGACTAGTTTAAATTAGGACAACAAAAGAGGTGGCGGAAACAACTCGAACACATTAAAAATGTGTAAATGGAACAAAAGAGACATGACACTTTTTTGTTTCTTTTTATTATTGTTATATTGTCAAATATTGAAAAAAGGATAATAATGATGTTAAGTAGATAAACTCAAGAGAATGTAGATTGTGGAAAAAAAAACTGGGTGCACCACACCTTGGTGACTGATGACTGGTTTAGAGGGATCATCCCCATGCCTTATTGGGGAATAATTCCAAACCAAACATGTTAAATGAATAATCTAAACAGAACCAAGAATGGGAGATGTAATAAAAGTTAGATCAAATCATGTTTAATGGGTGACCTAACTTCTCATCACCTTAGCCGACAATGCATTATTATATCTGTTTGTAAGCATACAGCTGAATTAGTATGGGGTCCCACTATACATGAATACACACACAGGCACACTCATATCATATTATTCAAATAATAAGCAATTGAAATACTTTTTTGTACTAAGATGTTTAAACTAATTTAATGATTATAAAATAAAGTAAAACTACATAGCGATTAAGGGACCGTTAGGCCATAATTTTTTGTCATTTTTTTTCTTTCTGAAATTAGTGTTCGTCCATGAAAATTTCAAAATCATTTAAAGTTGAATTTCAAAAAATTCCAAGAAGCTATCTTTTAAAAAATTTCACTTCAAATTACTCACAAAATTCAAAAACAACATCAAATTGTATTTATTTCTATACAATTATAAATTTTCAAATACCATTTTCACTTTAAAAAATTTTAAATTTTAATTTCACAATTCTTATGTCCAAACGCGCACTAAATATACCTATTAATTAAACATATATTTTGCAATAAGGCAACACTGTACGCCAACTTTCTAGTTAAGCAAAGATCCTGATTCTAGTTGACGAATCATATTCTGGCAGCATTATTGCACTTATGAAACTCCCCATAGTGTCTCGTACCTACTTTTCTTGCCTTCTGCCGTGCCTCTTTCCTCTCACACCAAACAAAACATCATGCTCTACACTACACATAGTGAACATCTCTATTTCATCTTTAAACCAACCTCATCACTATATATCTACCTGCAAAACACACGCAAATTTTCTAGTCTTATTAATTTCCTGATTAATTAATTAGTAACTCAAAGAAAAAAATATGATTTATTAATTTAGCCTGCTAGCTAGCTTGTAAAATGATTAACACATTAAGGGGTTTTTACTTTTCAGTCGGTTAATTAAATGGACGAGTATATTTTCTCAGCTACACTGGGACGACATCTTGTTCTTGACTAATTAATAGGAGTAGTAGTTTAGTACTGAAAAAAATGATTTCTTAAATTAAATAACATAAGATTTCTTAAAGGACTTCTAGGGAAATATATATCTTGGAGAAGCTGTACCTCCGCTTTATATATGAGGTATATATACAAGTTGGAAATATTCTAAGAAAATAGTACTACGTACTTAGGTGAATTATAATTAACACGTTTATGGGGCTATACCTAATTAGTAACATTAGTGATGGGTGCCTCATGGCTGCTGACACACAAGTTGGTTCATGATTGATACATGTATTATTAATCAGAATTAAACATGATGATATAAGTAAATAATGGATAAAGTGTAAAAAAAAAAAGGATTGAATAAAACGCCAAAGAATCGTAAGAAAAAGAACAAAAGCTGGTGCTGGTGGTAAACAGCAGTGAAATAGTATTGGTATGGTGATGGGTGGCGAAGGGAAAACGAATGATTCTCCATTTCCATGTGAATCCACGTAATTCATTCTATGCATTTATTCTTTTGGTATTCCAAAAGTTCAAAGTAATGAGAGAGAGCGTATCCTTGTTTGGTTAAATTGTGGGGAGGGATGGGTTAGTTTCCTCGCTTTTTGGTCAGTATTATAATGGAGAGAGTTACTAACACTTAACAGTAATGGGGTTCAAATGGTCAACCTATGAAGAGAGAAAGGAATGGACTTTTAATAATTCCTAGTCACTACTTATTCACTCCTTTGATTATTAATCATAGATAGACAGATAGACCCACCCACCCACCCACCACACATCCCACCCTAGA
Organism: Nicotiana knightiana; assembly: GCA_005239525.1. NCBI lineage: Eukaryota > Viridiplantae > Streptophyta > Magnoliopsida > Solanales > Solanaceae > Nicotiana > Nicotiana knightiana. Next base: position 47,364 of record ML425166.1, read on the forward strand.
ACACAGACACAAAAGTCTTATTCCTCAGTTTCCCTTCAAAGACTCTCACTTTATACATTTCAACAAACCCAAGCTACGCCTAATATATATCCCACCACTCCTCTCTTTTCAACCATTCCTCACAAGAAACACTAAAGTTAATATACAATTGTTTCTCTTTCTCTTCAATTCAACATTCCTCCTCACTGGTCTTCTTTTCACACATAGATGGGTAGTTTTGATGATATTTCTAGCACAGGCCTGGTTTTAGGATTAGGATTTTCCGCAACGGCTGATCAGAAATCAACAAAAAGAGCACCAGTCGTACTGGACAAATTAGGGCCATCTCTTGGCTTTGAACCGTCACTAACGTTAAGCCTTTCCGGTGATCCTACCTATAATGAACAGCAGGCAGCTAAGAAAGTTCATCAATCGGTTGATTTGTATCGACAAGATAGCGCAGCTTCCTCCTACTCTAATGCTAGCGTTAAAAGGGAGAGAGATGTTGGGAGTGAAGAGACAACGACAGAGGTAGAGAGACTTTCCTCAAGAGTTAGCGATGAAGATGATGATGGTTCTAATGCTAGGAAGAAACTTAGGCTCAGTAAAGCACAATCTGCCCTTTTAGAGGAAAGCTTCAAGCAACACAGTACTCTCAATCCTGTAAGCTCTCCTCCTGCTTTTCTTGATTTGATTATTTATCCCCCCTATATATTTTCTTTCTTTTGATGGATGGGTTCACGCGGGGACACGTAACATCTAATATATAGATCCATTTCTGTATGCACTAGTACGCTAGCTCACAACTAATTTATAATTTATGCAGAAGCAAAAACAGGAATTAGCCAGGAATCTGAATCTAAGGCCTCGTCAGGTTGAAGTCTGGTTCCAGAACAGAAGAGCCAGGTAGGACTAACGATTTTTTTTTTTATTTTTCTCGAAGAAAATATATATAAGGAAACATAAAATTGATGGAATCATTTCTTTTTACAGGACAAAGCTGAAGCAAACAGAGGTAGACTGTGAATTCCTGAAAAAATGTTGCGAGACGCTAACAGAGGAAAACAGGAGGCTTCACAAGGAATTGCAAGAACTGAAGGCTGTAAAAATAGCGCAACCTTTGTACATGCAGCTGCCGGCGGCCACGTTAACTATGTGTCCTTCTTGCGAGAGGATCGGCGGCGGCGTCGGAGAAAACCCATCGAAGAATCCTTTCACTTTGGCTCAGAAGCCTTACTTCTACAATTCCTTCACCAATCCATCAGCAGCTTGTTAATTAGAGGCCATATATAAATAATAATAATACTCCACTCTCTAGTAGTATATGATATATGATATCAATATCATCTTTAGAAAATTAAATCTCCCAAACCCGCCACTTTTTTTGGTTAAGGGCTTGTATGTAATCAACTGACTAGTGCAGTTGTATGTGTAGAGTTAGAATTAATTAAGGTCGCTAATCAATCATTTTTATTTGTTTCTTATGATCATATTCTAAGTCTGTAAATATTTAAGGAATATAATACATATGGATGGATTATTTTTTGTTCCGTTGATCTTCTTGTGTGATCTTTTATTGAATTCCTTCATTTTCTTTCTTTACTTATTTTTAATTTAACTCGTGTACATTTTTTCATTTTCTCGTGTCTCTGCGATCTTTTCAGTTATTGGTGTCTCATGATTCGAGCAACGGAGGTCCCAAAAGGCAAAAAGGCCAAATAAGAAAAGGGAAAAAAAATGTGAAGAGAAGATGATTCGGGTATTATCGCAAACGATATCTGTGTGAATTATATATTCGTATAATTATCAGAAAGGAATTAAATCTGGACAGGACCGAAAACGAAAAATTCTGGATATAGAAGATGAAGATGATAATGTATTCTTTGAATAATATTATGTTGTGCACCACTTGATAAGAAATGATTAGACAGATCCATCATGTATAGAGAGAAAAAAGAAAAAAAAGAGAAGGGAATAGTTAGAAAAGGATAGCAGACCAAATCTTTTTAAATCTTTTAGTAGCAAACAAAAAAGAGAAAGATAATGATAATTCAGTTGGAGGTGTTTAATGATGATGAGATGATGTGTAAGGTGGGGAAAGAGAAAAAAAAGGTTGGTATCTAGGTGGGGGTCAGCTCACGTGTTTCTGTCTCTAGTTTTGTTAGTTAATTGATAGAGAAAGTGTCAACATGAATAAAGGGGAGAGGGGCCACTGCCTGCCTGCTACAGCCGTGTAGATAAAGAAAGGAATGGCGATAAATAAAAGAACATAAATCAAGAAAGAAATGATGCTACATAAATACACTTTTCTAATTTAATCTTAAATATTTTTCTAATATTCAACCAACTCAAGTCCAAACGTCTACTAATACGATCTTGAAATTTTGGTCAAAATAGGACGGATTAGATGATATGAATTTTCTGCACTTAAAAATTCAAATTTGTGATGATATGTTTGATGTGTAATAAAGGGAAGTATTGAAATAATGATAAAGTTATTTTTATGTGATCTACATTATACCTCAAACTGAATGCCGAATGTTTGTGGATCGGACTCTGTATTTGATGTGTAATTTTTCGAGAAAATGACACTGCATCGCTCTTTAAATATACTTTTTGGTATAAATATAAAATTTATATTTGTTTTTGAATATCAAATATAAATAATTTTTGACGCACCTTAAAACGGTAATACCCTAATCTCTTCCTTATGGGACTGTCTTTTCGACCTAATTCACTTTGTGATAACGTGTGTGTCTGAGAGAGAGAGGTGAAGGGAGGCAAAAGTGATGGAAGCTGAGGTGCCCTAACTTTAAGGGGACCAGTGAATCACACATCATGTGATATCCACGCCCATTGGCCCAAGTTTCTAACAATTATGAGCAACGAGACCTCCATGTATCATTCAGGTGGACTTACTTCCCTCAACCTCTTTGATGCGTCTTTTCCAACCATCACTTGCTGCCTCCTACTCATTTATTTTCTTTTTGTACTCTACAGTACTCACAAAATCCGAGTCGTTCCTTAAATTATTTATTGTTGGACCACCAATATGTCGTGCCGTAAATTCTACTAAAATATAAATAAGAGTATATTTCTTTTTGAATATATGAAATTATATTTCTCTATTTTCACGAATTAATAAGAGAAACATCACTTTTAGTAACTAAATGAGAAGTGCTCTGTTGAATAGATCAGCCAGGGAAGAAAAGGAGAGAGAAAGTCGGGGGAGAAGAAGCTCTATTTTCTGTGTATTAGATAAATGTAAAAAATCTAAAAATTTACTGTATATGTATAATCACCTTCCTATTTATAACAACTACTTAACTAATTAACTATATCAATTGATTACACCTAATTACACTGTATTAAGTTAACTACTAGACCCTGCATATGTTTCTTCTACACTCTCCCTCAAGCTGAAGGATGAAAATATATTTTTCATTCCCAGCTTGCGTACTAAGTAATCATGTTGTGGACTGCAAAGACTTTTGGTGAAGATATCTGCCAGTTGTTCTCTTGTACCAACATGCTAAGTCTTGATCATTCTCTCTTGAATTTTTTCTCTTACAAAGTAGCAGTTGATGTCTATGTGTTTGGTTGTCTCATGAAATATAGGATGAGCTGCGATTTGAATTGCAGCTTTACTGTCTGAACTGGAAGTTCAACTGCTATTCCCAACTCCTCAAACAGCCCAACTGGCCATTTTATCTCTGCAACAGTAATGGTCATGCTTCTGAACTCTGCCTCAGCTAAGCTTCTTGAAACTGCTCCTTGCTTATTTGATTTCCAAGAAATCAAAGTATCACCAAACTTCACAGCATAACCTGTGACTGACTTTCTTGTTTCCACACATGTACCCCAATCTGAGTCACAAAAGGCAACCAACTTTTTAGTGCCACCTGATGGTAAGAACAACCAAAGACCAGGATTTCTTTTAATGTACTTGATCACTCTCATAGCAGCATCTAGATGTGATTGCTTAGGAGCATGCATGAATTGACTTAGAACCTGTACCACAAAGGCTATGTCAGGTCTAGTCATAGTCAAATACAACAATCTTCCCACTATTCTTTGATAACCACTTCTGTCTTCAAGTAGCCTGTCATCGGACAAGCTCTCCTTGTTGAACACCTTATCAAATTCTATAGAGGTAAGTTTGTAATTGAATTCCAGTGGAGTGAGTGTTGGTTTTCCTACTGATAGACCAGTCTTAGATAACAACTCAAGGGCATATTTCCTTTGGCACATATGAATGCCTTTCTCTGATTTTGAAAACGCTATGCCGAGGAAGTACTTCAATTCCCCTAAGTCATTCATATTAAACCTGCTCTGCAGATCCTTTCTAGCCTTCTAAATCAGGTTTAGATTATTTCCAGTAACTAACAAATCATCTACATAGACAAGCACAATCACCAAATTTTCTCCCTTCTTGTGTGTGAACAAAGAATAGTCATAGTCTGATTGTACAAATCCTAGATCTACATTTTTGCACACCTTCTGATACTCCCCCCGTCTTGAAAAGCCATCAAGAATTTGCATATAAACTTCTTGACAGAGATCACTCTACAGAAATGCATTATGAATATCCATTTGAAAAACAGACCAGTGTGAAGCAGCAACAAGAGCTACTACATACCTCACCGTGACCATCTTAGCTACATGTGAGAAGGTTTCAGTATAATCCAAACCTTCTTGTTGGTTGTAGACTATGGCTACAAGCCTTGCTTTATATCTTTCCACCTCTCCCATGGATTTATATTTGACCTTAAACACCCATTTGCATCCTATAGGAACCTTGTCTAGAGGAAGGTCTACAATTGTCCAAGTATTATTGCTCTCAAGAGCTGAAACCTCAGAGGTATTGGCTTCAGCATCAGTCTTGGGTTCTATAATTGCTGAATAAGCAGCTAAGGAAGACCTGTAGGCAGGAGTGAAGTGATCATACACCACATAGTTGGATAGTAGATATAGATAAGAAGACTTATGTTGGACAACATAATCTCCCATCCAGACAGTTGGTCTAGATTCCCTTGAAGATCTTCTGAGTTGTACTAGCTGAGGAGAATGATCTCTGATAATAGAAGATGGGCAAAACTGTGAGGTATTAGTGTCAGGAGTTGAGTTGGAAGATGAATGCTATGAAGCAGATACAACAGGTGGATCAGGTTCAACCAGTTGTAGTACTGGGTACATAGGAGAAGGACCAATGCTCATATTCTTGAATGAAAAAATTTCTTCTTGAAAGACAGTGTCTCTGCTTACAAAGAACTCCTTGGAGGTTAGATCATAGAGATGATAACCCTTCTAAGTAGTGGAATATCCAAGATGAACAATTGAGATTGCTCTTGGACTGAACTTGTCACCCTTCTTTACAGTGATAGCATAGCAAAGACTACCAAATACCCTAAGATGTTGTAGTGAGGGAACTCTGTGAAACAACTTCTAGAAATGTGACTGGCCTTTCAACAACATAGTGGGCAGTCTATTAAGTAAGTATACAGTTGTGGACACACATTCTCCCAAAAATATTGAAGGTACAAATACCTGAAACCTTAAAGCTCTTGCCATGTCTATAATATATCTATGTCTCCTTTCTACAATACCATTTTATTGTGGTGTATACACACAAGAGCTTTGGTGTAAAATACCATACTCATTTAGCGGATTGTTAACCTAATCATTGAAGAATTCTGAACCATTATCCATTCTAAGACATTTCACATCATAGGAAAATTGATTTTTGACATATATTAGGAAATTCCTTAACACCACAATACAATTTGCTTTAGTAGCCATTCGGAAGAGTCATGTATATCTAGAGAAATCATCTACTAGAGTCAAAAAGTATCTCTTACAATCATGAGTAGGAACTTTATAAGGACCCCATACATCAACATGCATAAGGTCAAAATGATTAACAGAACAAGTAGTGCTTATAAGAAATAGCAGTATTGCTTGTTTAGCAATAGGACATACAGAGATATGTGATTATTTAGTTGAGAGTTACACAAGCCTTCTATGTTTTTCAACACTCTTAAAGGAGCATGCCCTAGTTTTCTATTCCAAAGAGATACGTCATCAGTCTTAGTCTTATTCTTGGAACTATCTTCACTATCACTAGTTGAATTGGAAATGGTATTTACAGATGAATGATTGGTGGAATTCTTGTTATCAAAGACCGAGTGTGGACTTGAGTTACCTCTTTTCCTCATAATGTAAAGGCCATCCTCTTCTCAACCAATCCGTATCACCTTCCCACTTAAGAATTCCTGAAATAAATAAAAACCAGGAAAGAATGATGCACAACATTGTAACTCCTTGGTGATCTTTGATACCGATAATATGTTGTATTTGAATTCAGGTATTTATAGTACTTCTCCAATTGTATTGTCCTGAAATATATGAGACTCTCATGTCTTAGTGATAGTAACTTGTTCTCCAGTAGGTAAATGGACCTTATTCTTACTCACTTGTGAGAGTTCTTTGAATTTGTGAAGCAAACTTAGCTGGTGTACCATATGGTTTGTTGCCCCTATGTGTACTATCCAATTTTGATCAACTAGATTAGACATTAGAGCAATAGGAATACCTGTTGTTCCCATTTGAGGTGCATTAGCCATATGCTCTCCTTCTTTCCCTTTGTTCAAAATTTGCAGAATTTGACCGTATTGTTCTGAAGTGAAGAACTGAGCTGGAGCTGGTGATGTCGAGATAGGTGCAACTTGATGGGATGAGCCTTGAGCTTCAGACCCCTAATATCCTGCACTACACACATTGTTAGCATAAGTATTAGGTGTGCGTCCCTTCTTCATGTATTTGAAGTTAGCTGGATATTCATGCAACTTGTAGAAATTGTCCCTTGTCTGACCTTTGAGCTTGCAGTAGTCACACTGAAGTGCAGGCCTTCCGTAGTTGTAATTGTTCCTAGTTATCTAACTAGTGTTACCACCACTGGTGTTGTTACCATTGTTATTTCCTCTACTGCTTAAAAGAGCAGTAGCATCTTTGCCATCAATACCAACACTAGCATTGGTCCCATAGTTTCCATTCTTCCTTTGACTTTCTACATTCACTATCATAACATATGCCTAGTTTATATTTGGTAGTGGCCTTGTCATAAGAATTTGATCCTTTGCATTTTTATAAGATTCGTTAAGAGTAGTTAAAAATTTATATAGCTTTTGCAACTGATAATGCTCGACATGTTTAACGGACTCTGGGCATCCACGTGAAGGAGGAGGATCAAGTGTCTCATACTCATCCTATAGTTCCTTAAGCTTCGAGAAAGACACAGACACGGATGATATTCCCAGAGTAAGTGCAATAATTTTCTTGTGCAAATAACAAGCTCTGGAGGCATTTACTTTATCAAACCTCTCTTTAAGGTCTTCCCACACCTTAGGTGCATCAGAAGCATAAATCACAATACTAATAAGACTTTGAGGAATTGTGTTCATTATCCAAGCCAAGACAATGGCATTACATCTGTCCCAGAGTTCATGCAGACTAGGATCATACATTTCTTTTCTACATGTTCCTAAAACAAAGCCTAGTTTGTTTTGCCATGCAAAACAATCTTCACTGACCGACTCCAAATCAAATAATTTTCTGAACCTTGAAGTTGAATTGAGATAAGAATAGAATCTTTTGTATCTGAATGATGAATATAGAGAGGATGATTGTGATGTACCAGATCTGGAGCATTCAACATCTGAGTTGCAGTCGGAACCAGAGGAGCTGAGGAAGTGGAGATTTCGCCATCATTCACCATTGCAATCGATATCGATTGAGTCGCACCATACTAATTGAGTTGATTTAGGTCACAACTCACAAAATTACACCAGAAATTAACACAATCAAGCCCTAATTGCGGGGAATTTGCCAGAACAGAAACAGAGTAAAAGGAACAATCAACAAGTGAGATTCCTCTCCCGATGATGCTGAGCTAATTGATCTTGCCTGGATGCTCTGATACCATGTTGGATAGATCAGCCATGGCAGAAGAGGAGAGAAAGTCGGTGGAGAAGAAGAAGCTCTATTTTTTGTGTATTAGACAAATATCAAAACCGAATCTAAGAAATCTATGTACACGTATAACCACCTTCCTATTTATAACAGCTACTTAACTAGCTAACTATATCAACTGATTACACCCGATTACATTGTATTAAGTTAACTACTGGACCCCACATATGTTTCTTCTACATGCTCTATGACAATGCGAAGTACAGTAAAAATTGCAGCTTATACATAGTACTGCATAAGTAAATTACGTGAAAAAAGAACGGGCTAGCCAGTTTAGTACAGTAAAAGCTGCAGCTTGTATTGGTGCACCTGTGTATGAATTCCCAGCACATTATGCTGCACTAGTATATTATGCTGGAATAATTTTCGAAATTTTCACGGTGTTTTGTTTTATCTTTACATAAAAAGTGGATAAATTTTGATTACTTTTAAAACTGTGACTATTTTTTTAACTACCACTTATAAATTTGGTATTTTTTAATTTCATCCGTAAATTGCCCCATTTCAGGGTCGGTCTTAGGTATTGAATTGGGAAAAATTAATGTTCGTTTTGACACTTTTTTTTGAATAAGTACGCGTGTTTGATTTATGTGTGTGTGTTTGTTCGTGGGGTTCGTTAAGACTTTGTTTTGAATTATTTTTGAAAAAATTGTTTTAAACTTGGATATTGTTGTTGGCCTTATTTTGAAAAAAGAAAAATCGCTAAAGCCTTAAAACATCATAAATACTTTCGATGGTCAAAATACTAACTATACATGTTTATTGTTTACTAAACTTACCTTAAAATAGTATTTATGAAGGAGAGTGATCGTGCGAATATAAATTCCAGGCATTGGTGAGCGAAAACAAATTTCGTTCTGAACTGTGGAGACCAAAATTAATTTTCAAAAAATAAAAACCAAAACCAATTCCAATTGCAAGATCAATTAGCTAGGTTGGTTTTGATACTCACCGTCCTTTTAGTTTAATTTTCAAAAGTGTCTAGAAACCAAACACCAACTAATTGTACATAACTCATAAATTGGAGTGGTTAACGTTAAAACTTTTACTTTTAAGAAAATTGGGTTGATTTTTCCAGAAAGAAAAGTTGAAAATTGAAAAAATAGAGAGGATGGTCAAGGATTTTATTGGGGCAAAGGTCAAGGGAGCAAAACCATGTGGAGGAAGTATAAATTAGGAGACACGTAATCATGATTGGTTATGGACATTGGACAAAGTCCTAAGGTGAATCATTGGGAGGATCTATCATAGGTCTTATTTTGCGGTCCACCTTTGAATTTCATTATTGGCACGTCTAAAAATGTTTGTTTACCCTAAAAATCAAATAATAATTAATTTATATTGTAGTTTTAAGAATATATGATTTAATCTAATATTAATTAATAAATAATGAATTAAATAAATAAATTAGATAATAAAATAAATTAAATTAGTCTGCAAGCAATGACTCGACCTTGATTCAAGATAATTTTGAGGTTGGATAATAAAGACAGTAGAGGATGGAACAAACAGTGATGAACAACAACTAAAATAAAGAGATCAGCGGATGTGTGTATTCTTATCAGTGAATAACAAATGATCCTTACAAATGAATGAGGTCCCTCTTTATATAATAGAACAATCCTAAATAAGGTACAATTCTAATAATGGAAGTAAATCTCATGATTGGCATCAATAACTGCTTTGATTTGATATGTTCCGGGATTTCCGCCGTGATCTTCGACCGGTTACTGATATCTCATCATTCTGTTATTACGCCTTACTCGAAGTCAGTCATGCTCGGTCTCGATTGTTGTTGGCTTCGATCTCAATGAACACTTCGATCTCCAAGCTTGATGTTCTATCTTCGAGCTCGAGCCTGATTTATTACGAGGTTACCCTTGAGGCAATTCCCCTGCCTATGAAATCGGGTATGCCCTATTTCGACCGTATACAGATAGTCCCCTCATTTTTTGGAGTGTAACGAGAAAAAATGAATTTGAGATTTCGATTTAATACCTCGATCAATTATGATGTCAACATTGTGATGTAAGCGACAAAAGCAATTGAAGCGTTGCGTCTGCACAATTCCCAAGGTCATTAATTAATGCCAGTTGATGTTGGCCAGCAGTGCTATCAAACCGTCAAAGTGGCTATTATAAATAGATCACCTTCATAATCTTCTCAAACTTTACTTTCAAAACTTCTTCTAATCTCCAAACGCTCTTCTATTCCCTTCAAGTTCATCAACTTTGCCGGTTTCTGTTTGCCAATGTCTTCTTAAAATACAAATTCCGCTTTCTTCTTTCTAAAACCTCATATAACAATGGCAAAAGCATAAAAACCCGTTTATAAAAAAGAAAAGGCCTCATCATCGCGGTCGGCCTGTCACGACCCAATTTAGGATTGTGACCGGCGCTTAGGAGCAAGTGCTCCTTAGTAAGCCTCATCGGTAATTCTACAGAAAAACGGATAGAGTTTCCCCTGTTTTTAGACCCTCCCAAAAAAAAATTATGTCTCAAATCAACAACCAAACATCCTAATATCATGCCAAACAATTGACAACTTGTCAATTAACCAATACAAGTCTCCACCATAACTAAACCACCAAATAACCACTAGAAATACTAATTTATCTCCAACTTTGAAAAATAAGAACGATACTCAACATAAGACTATGATAACAAAAGAATACACATGACACTAAAATAATGACTATGGAGCGACTCTAAGAGTTCAAAGAAAAGACCACGAAAATAAATAAAATCTCCGCCCACGCGAACAAGTGCGAGGCTCACCGAGAACTATCAACCTGGCGCTCTAATTAACGAAATCCTCGCCTGCGTCAACTGCTATCTATGTAAAAAAAAAATTAGCGGGGAATGAGTCGCTAGCTCAGTGAGTAATAACACTTAACCACAACCGTTTTTATTTGGGGACAAGTCAAAAGACATGCTAGTATATTAAACAGAAATTATCATAAAAATGCCCCTTTCAGAAACAATAAATAATTTTTAGTCTCATCATGTTTTTCTTGTAGTATAATACGATTGACAATTCCGTAATAAGCTCGGTAACCACTTTATAATATCAATGTCCATATTTTGGGAGGTTTCAATGAACAGATCATGTAATCGGTATAACTGTGGACTTCTTTGTAAGAAGTCATATATATCGGTAGTCCCTACTCGAGGAAAATCGGTAACAGTATGCTAGTTCTACCTTCCCACTAGAGAGGGCTATACGGTAATCGGTAATTACAAGGTGCACCAGGTCTAACGAACCCGCCGTTAGCTACGGAATCCTTCAAAGTCTACTCCCATTTATATTTGTCTTTGTATCCGTATATACTCATAGGAAAATATTTTAAAACAATATAGGGCATTTCGGTTCTTATCAAATCATGTAATTTCATTTCGATAACAGTAAATTCAAGTAATGGTAGAACATATCTAGTGACAACAGGAATATTTTAAACAACGACAATCATCTTAAATAACTATTTCGGTATCATATCGAGTAAAAGACTTGTCCCGCATGCAACTCAAAATAATCGGTAACATATTCATATTAAAAAAACCATATGTAAATCATGCAAGTTATGAAAACACAAATTGCGGTAAGATTACTACTCACAATACTAGTGCCGAAATACCAACCGCTTCACCTCAAGCAACTCGTACAAATTCCTCCAATCAATCTATAAACACATAATATCGATCTTATATTAATTGCCTCATCTATGCTAAATCCGTCACTAATTTAGAATACCCAATCATCGGGGTTCATGTTTGAGTCTTAGTTTGTGAATTTATATTTAATCATAGAACTTGTCCATAATTCTATCAAATTCAAACTATTTAGTATAATTTATTCCTCTAAAATTAGACCTATCAGTGCTTAAATCAAACCTTTATAGATTTATCATCTCCATAGTAATTGTATATATAAGAGAAAAGGTGATATTGGATTCTTTTGTACTACATGAAATTGCATAGATTCAGTGAAATAATTCAACAGATGAGAAGAAGAAGGTTAACCTCTTGAGTCGAAGGAGAACTTTAATACTTCCAATATCAAGCCCCAATTCTTCTTAAAGACTTTGTCCAAAGCTTTGTTCTTCTTCCTCTCTTTTCTTCTTTTCTCTTTCTTCCCTTCTCCGTTTCTATTTTTTTTTCTCGTTTTCTTGAAGCAGCCCTTTTCCCCTTGCCCTTTTTTTTTCAATTTGGCAGATTTTTCTAACCCTTGTGACTTATGTCACGTTAATGGGCTAAGCCCACTTGTATACTTTCTTCTTTTTTTTTTGGTTTCTTTTATTTAGTTTCATTTTTTTTTTTTGTAGTAGTCTCTTATTATTATTATGCTAATGAGGAATACACCCTTATAAAAATATAGGGTATTACATCCTCCCCACCTTATGAAATTCGGTCACCGAATTTAACTCAAGTATGTACCTATAGACTGAAACGAATGGGGATACTTCGCTTGCATATCTTTTTCTAGTTCCCAAGTAGCTTCTTCAACGATATGATTTCGCCATAAAACTTTCACGAACTCAATTTCTTTTGACCGTAGCTTTCTTACTTTAATATCAACAATAGCCGTCGGTTCCTCCTTGTAAAAAAAATTCTCATCAAGCAGTATAGCAAGTGCTTCAAGCACCTGAGATGAGTCTGATATACATTTCCTTAGCATTGAGACATAAAACACTGGGTGAATAAAAGATAACTCAGGAGGAAGTGCCAAACGATAAGCCACCGCTCCCACTCGGTCTAGTATCTCATAGGGTCCTATAAACCTGGGGCTCAATTTGCCTCTTTTCCCAAAACGCATCACACCTTTCATAGGGGAGACTCGTAGGAACACTTTGTCCCCAATTGTGAACACTAAATATCTTCTTCTCTTATCAGCATAAGAATTTTGTCTACTTTGAGCTGCAAGCAATCTCTATCTGATCAACTGGACCTTGTCCATAGCTTCTTGTACTAGGTCGGGTCCCAATAAGTTAGTCTCACCAGCTTCAAACCATCCGATAGGAGAACGACATCTTCTACCATACAATACTTCGTACGGTGCCATTTGAATACTGGACTGGAAGCTATTGTTGTAAGGACATTCAGCTTACGGTAGATAAGTGTACCAACTACCTCCAAACTCAAGAATTCTAGCTCTCAACATATGCTCCAAGATCTGAATAGTACGTTCAGACTGCCCGTCTGTCTATGGATGAAATGAAGTACTAAGATCTACTTGTGTACCCAATGCTTCTTGAGAAGATTTCCAAAAGCGTGAAGTGAACTGTGATCCTCTATCAGAGATGATGGATACTGGAACTCCGTGAAGTCGGACAATTTTGTTCATAAATATCTGTGCATACCTGAGTCCACCATATGTAGTCTTCACCGGCAAAAGGTGTGCTGATTTCGTCAGTCGATCTACAATCACCCATACCGAGTCATAACCTCTAAGGGTTCGTGGTAGCCCGGTGACAAAATCCATAGTAATTCTTTCCCATTTCCACTTTGGAATCTCAATTTGTTGTAGTAGTCCTGCGGGTCGCTGATGCTCAGCCTTGACCTGCTGACAAGTTAAACAACTAGAAACAAAGTTAGCAACATCTTCCTTCATACCTTCCCACCAATAAAATTGCTTCAGGTCATGGTACATTTTTGTGGATCCAGGATGTATAGTGTATTTAGTGTTGTGAGCTTCTTTAAGAATAGCATGTCTCAACCCATCTACGGCTGCTACACATAGCCTGTCACCTATTCGAAGAACACCATCACTTTCAACAATCATATCCTTGCTTTTACCAGCTAAGGCCTCATCCCTGTATTTGCATAATCGTTCATCCTCATATTGGGTGGCCTTAATGCGCTCAACTAATGAAGACTTAGCCTGAGCGCAAGCCAACAATGCCTCTGAATTTCCGACACTAAATCGGATACCTGTATCTTCTAGTCTCTGAATATCTTTGGCCAAAAGTCTCTTTGCAGGGGCTATATGTTCCAAACTCCCCATAGATTTTTTTGTTCAATGCAGCAGCCACCACATTGGCTTTTCCAGGATGATATAAAATAGAACAATCATAGTCTTTAAGTAGTTTCATCCACCGACGCTGCCGAAGATTCAGATCTCTCTGCTGAAAGATATACTTCAGACTTTTATGGCCAGTATAAATCTCACAAGTTTCGCCGTATAGATAATGCCTACAAATTTTTAGAGCAAATACCACCGCAGTCATCTCCAAATCATGTGTATGATAGTTTTGCTCGTGCTTTTTCAATTGTCTCGAAGCATAAGCTATAACACGACCATTTTGCATGAGAACACATCCTAATCCCACCCTCGAGGCGTCACAGAATACTGTAAATCCTCCAGAACCTGATGGTAAGGCTAATATTGGTGCAGTTGTCAAACATGTTTTGAGTTTTTGAAAGCTTTGCTCACATTCCTCCGTCCACTGAAACTTTGCATATTTCTGTGTTAGCTAGGTCAGTGGCGCTGTTATTCTGGAGAAATCTTGCATAAAACACCTGTAATAGCCTGCTAAGCCTAAAAAGCTGCGAATCTCTGTAGGAGAAGTAGGTCTGGGCCATTTCTGCACAGCTTCAGTCTTCTTAGGATCTACCATAATTCCATCTTTGGACACAACATGTCCCAGAAATGCTACCGAGTCTAGCCAGAATTCACACTTCGAGAACTTAGCATAAAGCCGATGTTCTCGCAATGTCTGCAACACTGTCCTGAGATGATTCTCGTGTTCTCCTTGGCTACGAGAATATCAGGATATCATCAATAAATACTATTATAAAGCTATCCAAAAATGGCTTGAACACTCTATTCATTAAATCCATGAATGCAGCTGGAGCATTTGTCATTCCGAAAGGCATCACAAGAAACTCATAGTGCCCGTATCAAGTTCTGAAAGCAGTCTTAGAAATATCTTTATATTTGATTCTAAGTTGATGATAACCAGAACAAAGGTCAATCTTTGAAAAGTGGGCAGCTCCTTGTAACTGATCAAACAGGTCATCTATACGAGGCAAAGGATATTTATTGCGTATTGTTATCTTGTTCAACTACCTGTAGTCAATGCATATTCTCAGGGATCCGTCTTTCTTCTTTATGAACAGTGATGGTGCACCCCATGGTGATACACTAGGTATAATAAAACCCTTATCTAACAAATTCTGTAACTGTTGCTTTAGCTCCCTCAACTCTGATGGTTCCATTCAATATGGGGGTATTGATATGGGTTGTGTGTTAGGTAGCAAATTAATACCAAAGTCTATTTCTTATACTGGAGGCAATCCTGGTAAATCCTCAGGAATTACATCAGAAAATTCTCTCACTACTGGTAAATTTTCTATACTAACTGTTTCCTTTCTTGTATCATTTACAATAGCTAAGAGAGCCAAGCAACCTTTATTTAGAAGTCGTTGAGCCTTCATAAAAGATACAATTTTTCAAGTCTCTGGAACTTGACTCCTTCTTAGAATAAAACTGGGTTCATTTGGTATCTCAAACTTAACTATCTTTGCATGACAATCGACCATAGCAAGAAGATAATCAGTCCATTCCCATCAGCATGTCAAAGTCAATCATATCAAGTACAATAAGATCAACTAGAGTATCTCTGCCCTCAACCCGAATCTGACAAGCACGATACACGTATTCAGCTAATAGAGACTCTCCAACAAGAGTAGCAACTAGAAAAGGATCATTCAATAGCTCAGGCTGTCTACTAAACCTCAAATCAAAGTACGAGGACACATATGAGTGAGTAGATCCCGGATCAATCAACGCAAGTGCATCAAATGAACAGACAGAAAGAATACTTGTAACCATAACATTCGAGGCCTGAGCATCCTGTCTGTAAATGCAAAAACTCTCGCCTGACTTCTACCAGCATTCCCTTGTCCTTGATTCACAGTAGCACGATCTCCAACACCTTGACCTCTATTTTCTGTACCTGTAGCACCTGAAGTATTACGAGTAGTCTGAGTCGGTGCAACTGACTGAATAGAAGCCTAGTTGAAATTTCTCAGAGGCTGAGGACAGTCCCTCAAGTGATGTCCCAACTGGCCACACCAAAATCGCTCTCCCGTTAGAACACGACATTGGCCCAAATGTGATCTACCACAGGTCTAGCAGACTGGAGTAGTGGCATATATCTGCCTAGAATTTCGATGTCCTGATGCTGACGATCACCTAGTGCCCTGTCTATAATGTGGTCTGTATGTGGACTGTGAAGACATGTGTATCCCTGTCTGAGAACCCTGTTGTTGTTGTTGTTGTTGTCTCTGATTTCCTGCCCTTCTATTTTCACTAAAACCGCCACTGAACGCCCCTCCTGTCTTGGCCTCTTACGTAAATCACTAACTGTATGCTCCTCACGTACCTTGTTTTCAATCTTTCTAGAAAGGTCGACTATATCAGAGTAGGATAAAGTCTTCATCTGTGGGGCTAATGCTGTGTATAGGCGACCAACCAATCCATCAACAAATCTCTGAACTCGAGCTTCTTCAGTAGGCACTAAGTAAGGAGCATATATAGCCAGCTTACAGAACTTAGTGTTATATGTTGACAAATCCATATCTGGAGTCTGAACCAATCTCCCAATGTCTCCAGCATATTTTTGCATCAGGTTGTCTGGAAGAAAATGATTCTTGAACAACTTAGTGAACTCGTCCCATGTCAGTGGTGCTGCTCCTGCTGTCCTTCCTAGAAATACAGTTTCATATCATGTGTTGGCCATATCCTCTAGTTTGTATGCTGCGAGCTCCACAACTCTCTCACTAGAACATCCTAGAGCACGTAATGCCTTGAGTGTCCCATCCAAGAAACCTTGAGGATCTGCCGAATTATCGGAACCTGTGAATTTTGGTGATTTCAATTTCAGGAACTCTTGTAAGGATACTTCCTTATTCCCAAAAGTCTGAGTCTGTACAGGTGCTTGTGTCTGTAAAGTAGCATGAGGAGGTGAATTTCCACCTTGAGCAGGCACCAATGCCTCCAACACATTCAATAACCTTGCCATTGCGTCGGCAGGTAAGGCAACAATAGGTACAACAGTTGGCGCTGGTGGTGGAGTGTCCTGAACTCCCTGGCTTTGCACTTGATCTGGCATAACAACTTGGGGTTGACCCATGTTTCCAACTTTAGGTTGAGGAGCAGTCTGTCTTCTAGTTTGATGAACCTTAACTTGACCTCCACCCCGGGTAGCACCACGTCCAGCAGATGAGGGTGTGTGTGTCCTAGCCATCTGTGAAAGAAATATTCCAAAATCAATCTCAAGTTATCTCAACGCACTATCAAAGAATGAAAGAAGGGAAAACATTCCTAGATGTTCAGTAGCCTCGAGATCATAAGTATGGGCGCCTACAAACCCATGAACAAGACTCTACTAAACATTGCTCTTTGACTCAAGACTTAAAGCCTAAGCTCTGATACCAACTTTGTCACGACCCAATTTAGGATTGTGACCGACGCTTAGGAGCAAGTGCTCCTAAGTAAGCCTCATCGGTAATTTTACAGAAAAACGGACAGAATTTCCCCTATTTTTAGACCCTCCCAAAAAATTTCCTGTCTCAAATCAACAACCAAACATCCTAATATCATGCCAAACAATTGACAACTTGTCAATTAACCAATACAAGTCTCCACCATAACTAAACCACCAAATACCACTAGAAATACTAATTTATATCCAACTTTGAAAAATGAGAACGATACTCAACATAAGACTATAATAACAAAAGAATACACATGACACTAAAATAATGACTATGGAGCAACTCTAAGAGTTCAAAGAAAAGACCACGAAAATAAATATAATCTCCGCCCACGCGAACAAGTGCGACGCTCACCGAGAACTATCAACTTGTGCGCTCTAATCAACGAAATCCTCGCCTGCGTCAACTGCTATCTCTGTAAAAAAAAATTAGTGGGGAATGAGTCTCTAGCTCAGTGAGTAATAACACTTAACCACAACCATTTTTATTTGGGGACAAGTAAGAAAACATGCTAGTATATTAAACAGAAATTATCATAAAAATGCCCCTTTCAGAAACAATAAATAATTTTCAGTCTCATCATGTTTTTCTTGTAGTATAATACGATTGACAATTCCGTATTAAGCTCGGTAACCATTGTATAATATCAATATCCATATTTTGGGAGGTTTTAATGAACAGATCATGTAATCGGTATAACTGTGGACTTCTTTGCAAGAAGTCATATATATCGGTAGTGCCTACTCAAGGGAAATCGGTAACAGTATACTAGTTCTACCTTCCCACTAGCGAGGGTTATACGGTAATCGGTAATTACAAGGTGCACCAGGTCTAATGAACCCGCCGTTAGCTACGGGATCCTTCAAAGTCTACTCCCATTTATACTTGTCTTTGTATCTGTATATTCTCAAAGGAAAATATTTTAAAACAATATAGGGCATTTTGGTTCTTATCAAATCATGTAATTTCATTTCGATAACAGTAAATTCAAGTAATGGTAGAACATATCTAGTGACAACAGAAATATTTAAAACAACGATAATCATCTCAAATAACTATTTCGGTATCATATCGAGTAAAAGACTTGTCCCGCATGCAACTCAAAATAATTAGTAGCATATTCATATTAAAAAAATCATGTGTAAATCTTGCAAGTTATGAAAACACAAATTGCGGTAATTACTAATCACAGTACTAGTGCCGAAATACCAACTGCTTCACCTCAAGAAACTCGTACAAATTCCTCCAATCAATCTATAATTACATAATATCGATCTCATATTAATTGCCTCATCTAGGCTAAATCCATCACTAATTTAGAATACCCAATCATCGGGGTTCATGTTTGAGTCTTAGTTTATAAATTTTTATTTAATGATAGAACTAGTCCATAATTCTATCAATTTCAAACTATTTAGTATAATTTATTCCTCTAAAATTAGACCTATCGGTGCTTAAACGAAACCTTTATAGCCTTATAATCTCCATAGTAATTCAATATATAAGGGAAAAGGTGATATTGAATTCTTTTGTACTACATGAAATTGCATAGATTCAGTGAAATAATTTGACAGATGAGAAGAAGAAGGTTAACCTCTTGAGTCGAAGGAGAATTTTAATACTTTCAACATCAAGCCCCAATTCTTCTTAAAGCCTTTGTCCAAAGCTTTTTTCTTCTTCCTCTCTTTTCTTCTTTTCTCTTTCTTCCCTTCTCCGTTTTTGTTTTTTTTCCTTGTTTCTTGAAGCAGCCCTTTTCTCTTCGCCCTTTTTTTTTTCAATTTGGCAGATTTTTCTAACCCTTGTGACTTATGTCAATGGGCTAAGCCCACTTGTATCCACCTTTTTTTTTGGTTTCTTTTATTTAGTTTCATTGTTTTTTTTGGTAGTAATTTCTTATTATTATTATTATTATTATTATTATTATTATTATTCTAATGACCAATACACCCTTATAAAAATATAGGGTATTACACGACAGTGTTAAAACACTGATGGAGCCACGCATCGAAGAGTGCATCCCTCGGCCACTTGAACTTACTTATGACTTTAAAGTCGAAAAGACCTCTTCGGTTCCTGGCCGATGCGAGCCCATGTCTAGATACATCTGTTCGATATCCGAAGGTGATCTCGAGCAGGTGAAAAAAGACTGCCACTGGGAGAATAAAGAAATGGTGATTCCTACCCCCGAGGAGGATATTACCACTCCTATGAAAGGGTTCTTAAGTGTGTATACTTACCCTTTCACACTAGGTCCCGTCGATTTCGTCATAATCGTCTTCTGTCGCGAATACCGGGTGACCCTATGCCAGATCTACCCCTCTTTTTTGTACATTGTTATTTTGCTCAGATTCTTCACGAGCAAGGTTGAGGGGATGTTTTTTACCCTCAATTATCTTATTAGGCTATACAACCCCCGTCTTTATCGAGGCGGATTGATAAGGCTTCAGCGCCGGGCCACAAAGGTGATGTTCTCGAGCATAAACGAGGATAAGAATCGAGGATGGATGAGCCGATTTTTCTGAGTCAGGACTCCTGACTTAATCCCGGCCAAGAAGATGCCATTCCCCGAGGAATGGAACATGAAGCGTAAGTACAAGCTTACCGATAGTATTTGTTTACTTGCTTCTTTTACTCTTTCTTACCTATATTCTTCTTAATGGTGCAGCTTCCCCTTGGTTTCCTGGTGCAGTCCCGAACCTTACAGGCTGGGTTCGGCAACTGGCCTCAACCTCTTCGTATGCTGAGCGTTCATGGCGCGATTTGGCCAACGGTCGATGGGAGGCCAAAAATTATGGTAAGTTCCTCTATTTGTGTTTGATGCTAACCTGTGAAATACTCCATTTTAACTTGATTTCCTCCCATATAGGTCTCAGAGACAATGCCGTCATGAGGCCGCCTCCACCGGGGGAAGAGGAGGTCCCGAAACCGGCCAAAGACAAGAAAAAGAGAAGGGCCGCGCCTCCTGATACTCCAAAGCCTAGGAAGAGAAAGGCTCGAAAGTCAAAGACCGACCCCGCTGCTCTACCTGCTGATGTAGTCCAAAAAATAAGAGAGGAAGACGAGGAGAGAGAAGATGCCGACTGCCTGCTGGTGGTTCGGAACAGGGGAAGCATCGAAACTTCAAAAACTGTTGAGCCGAATGAAGGTCGAGGAGGTTTTGCCATGGACCGAGGTGATCTCGGAGGAAGTTTCGAGTGGAGTCCCCGAGTCATCGGGTGTTGATGATGCCTCTCGCCGTGATGAACAACCGGCGGGTGTGCCCAAAGGGTCTAGTTTTAAGGCCCTTCAAATAGAAGAGAATGCCCCAAGTGACTCGCTTGGGCAATTAATATTGAGGATTCGCCGCCTGGCCCCATATTTTCTAAAGGGAAATTTCGAGATGCTCGGTCCATGAGGACCCCTGATGTGGGGACGACCCATGAAGGGGATGATATATTCTGCGGCTGCTTCGCGGGGGTCGACGATGTTCTATACCTGGATATATCGCTCATTTTTTATGAGGCTCAGTGGCTTCTGAACCAAGTAAGTTTTAGCCCCCTTTATCATGTTTGCTTTTGTTTTTATTTCTTGATGTCTGATTTCCTTCCTTTCTGCACAGGCTACGAAGCTCCATCGAGAAGCGTTTTCTAAATACCGAGCTGATCTGACCCGATGTGAGGCTGATCTCAAAAATCTCACGGAGAAGAGAGACGCCCTCAAACTCCTCTATGTGCAAAAATAAGAGGAGATCAGGTGCCTTCGAGCCGAAATGACAAGAGCTCATCAAGATCATATCGAGCTCATCGAACGGATAATGTAAATTTTTGGGAGCTTGTTATGTATTAACTTGATATTGGCGACTAACACTCCGATCCTGCAGGCTCAGCAGAAGGCCGAATTGGTTGAGCAGCTTCATAAGGAGGCTAATATGAAAGAGGTAGAGACCTTAGGGGTGGAAGCAACACATGGACCGTCTCGCTTCAGAGAAGGATAACGTTTGAGCTCAGCTGTCTTCGGTTGAGCGTCAACTCTAAAGTGTGAAGGAGGAGAGCTTGGCCCGAGCCAAGAAAGTTGAAGAGCTCGAGGCTCAGTTGTCCGATCAGCTTGCAAGGGCTACATCCGAGTGGAGGCGCTCATGGCCTTCTACCGAGCTGATGTTGAAGCTTCTAACACTCGTGCAAAGGAGATTTGTGATGCTGTTGAGGATAAATTGTCCTGCATTGCTTAGAATGCTAGGCGCCAGTCTTGGAGAGAGACTCTTGAGGAGGTACATGCTCGTGGCTTCGACCTCACGACTGATATCGAGAATGCGAAGGTGTTGGAGGACAAGGCCGAAGGTTTGCTTTCCGATGACGAAGACTCCACGAATAGATCCAGACTGGAGGAGATGAAGGTGAAGCTCCCAAAGATGCGGCTCCCGAGGCGGACTAGGCACTTAGGATTTTTTTCCTTTTTGTTTTTGGATTTTTTGTGTAAGACCCTATGTGGTATTTGTAAATACTTTGCATATATGAAAGATTTCCTTCTTTCCATTTTGTCTCTGATTAACTTTATTTTGCCTTTTCCTTGTGAGAACTTTGTTGCAATCGGGTTGCTGCAGCCTTTATAATCGAGTGAGCACTAGCTCGAACTAATAGTAGAATAAACCCTTAGGTTTTTTTAGTTAAACGAGGGCGAGTCCCCGAGCTCAACAATGTGTTTGGGATTTTAATTTCGGATGGTTTGATCGAAGCCATAATTGCACTATTTTCATAGCCGAGTTCGAGTAAGGTTCAAACTCACAGTAACAGATCCCTTAAGGTTTGTATCGAGTAATCATGAGTCCTCGAACAATAGTCGAGTGAATTTTTATTTGAGCTTGAAATAGTTGAATCCTTATATTCAAATTGAGTGAGAAAAAAATCTCGAACTCTAAGTGTGTTGGCCCTAAGGCTCTTTAGATTGGGCTAATAAGGCCTCTAAAAGATGGCTATTATTTTCCTCTTTCGGCTTAAAAGACTTAGTAAAAATTTCTTTATGCCTTAGCATGTATATTTTACCCATTGGTTTTTTTTTAGGGTTTGATATCGATTGAAACCCCTTTGCTTTTTGTGCCTTAGCACGTTTGTGTTAGGATAATTTGATACCTCTTAAGGTTTTTCGAGGGCTGATTTTATCGAAACCCTTTTGATTATTTGCCGATGGTAGCCTTTTTAAACCATTTTTTCAAAGGATTCGAAGGCCTATTTTTATTAGGGGATTCGGGCATCTTCGAGCCGCATTAGCCGTAACCTTTGGGTATGCCTCTTGGGCTTATTTACCAATAACACTTCGAACTTGTTCGAAGTGTTAGTCCCCGAGAATGGTGGCCTTGGCCTATAGATTGAGGGGTGACTCTTTGAGGTCTTATGAATTTGAGTTTAGATAACTCGAATACGTCGATCGTCGACGTCAGTCCCCGAGTGTTCGAGGTATATTTGGACTTGGTCCTTGAGCCATTTCTCACAAAACCATAAGTATGGAGCTTGTATAGTAGAAAATTTTCTTTTAGACACAAGATATTTGATATAGAAAGAATGCTTCTTTGAATAATATATACATGCGTACATGTTTTTCCATCGGGGCTCGATTAATCTATATGGACACGGTTCATTCGACCGTTTGGCCCATTACAAAGTTTTCCTATCGAGACCCTTTGACACGAAGTAGTTTCCTCAAAAATATAACATCCGAGGGTGATGCCCCCAGTATTCGAGGTTGATTGTAAAGAAGCCTTGGATACTGTGGAATTGTCCCCAGGTAGCACATAATTGTTGACTCGTTGAAAACCTCATCGGAAAAACACATTTGGGACAAAAACCAATCTAAGTGAAAAAGAGTGCATCGCGTTCTTTAAAACTTGAGGTCTTGATATCTTTGATCGAACACCTGCAGTAAATTAGCATCGAATATTTAAATGAAAAAGGGGAGAAAGTCATACCTTTGCAATAATATTGTTTGAGAAGTGATATGTTCCAATTGTTTTGCAGTTGTTCGCCGTCCATTGTGCCGAGCTTATAAGATCCCTTTCCGACGATGTCGAGGACTTGGTAGGGTCCTTACCAATTTTGGGCCGAGCTTCCCCTCATTAGGATCTCGAGTATTAACAGTGACTTTCCTAAGTACTAAGTCCCCGACTCTGAAGTGGCGAAGGTTGGTTCTTCTATTGTAGTATCTCTCGATTCGTTGCTTTTGTGCAACCATTCGAACAAGTGCGGCTTCTCATTTTTCATCCAATAATTTGAGGCTAGTATTCATAGCCTCGTGATTTGACTCTTCTGTTGTATGTCAAAACCTAGCACTTGGTTCCCCGACTTCGACGAGAATCAAAGCTTCGGAGCAATATACTAAGGAGAATGGGGTTGCCCCCGTACTGGACTTTGATGTTGTTCGATATGCCCAAAGGACTTCAAGTAGAATTTCTCTCCATTTACCCTTAGCGTCGTTCAACCTTTTCTTTAGGTTTTGAATGATAGTATTGTTCGTCGATTCGGCCTGTCCGTTTCCACTAGGATGATACGACGTTATCCTTTTTATTTTATGGTCTTCGAGGGATTTCGTCACTTTTCTGTCGATAAATTGTTTTCCATTGTCGCACACTATTTCGGCGGGTATCCCGAATCGACACACAATGTGATACCATATGAAGTCTATAACCTCTTTCTCGAAAGCCTGTGATTCAACCCATTTAGAAAAATAGTCAGTCATAAATAAAATGAACTTAACTTTACCTGAGGCCGATGGCAGGGGCCCGACGATATCCATCTCCTATTTCATGAATGGCTACGGGGATATGACCGAATGAAGTTGTTCTCCGGGTTGGTGGATCATCAGTGCAAACCTTTGATATTTATCACATTTTCGAACAAACTACTTAGTGTCTTTTTCCATGTTGTCCAAGTAGTATCCTGCTCTAATGGTTTTGTGAATCAGTGATTTGGCGCCGGAGTGGTTCCCACAAGTGCCTTCATGGACCTCTCGTAAAACATATCGGTGTCACCTGGTCCTAAACATACTGCCAATGGGTCATCGAATGTCCTTCTGTATAATGTTCCATCTTCAGCCAATGTGAATCGAGTAGCTTTGGTTCGTAAGGCCCTCGATTTTTGAGGGTCCGATAGGAGCTTTCCGTTTTTCAAGTATTAAATATATTTGTTCCTCCAATCCTAGGTTAAGATTGTAGAGTTTATTTCAGCGTGACCTTCCCTCGATCACGGATCTCGAGAGTTGAACGACGGTCCCCGAGCTGATCTCATCCTCCTCGACTGATGACCCTAAATTTGCGAGTGCATTGGCTTCACTATTTTGTTCTCGAGGTACGTGCTGCAAGGTCCATTCCTTAAAATGGTGCAAAGTTACCTGCAGCTGCTCCAAATACCTCTACATTCTATCCTCTCGAACTTCAAAGGTTTTGTTTACTTGGTTCACCACCAGTAAAAAGTCACACTTGGCTTCAATGACTTCTTCTCCCAAGCTTTTAGCTAGCTCGAGACCTGCAATCATGGCATCATACTCGGCCTCATTGTTAGTCAACTTAGAAGTTTTGATAGATTTCCTAATAGTGTTACCCGTGAGCGGCTTCAAAATGATGCCTAGCCCGAACCCCTTCACATTCGAAGCGCCGTCTGTGAAAAAGGTCCATACCCTGATGATGTACCCGATTTTAACAAGAGTTCCTTTTCAACTTCGGGTACGAGGGTTGGCGTAAAATCGGCCACGAAATCCGCTGAAATTTGAGACTTGATGGCCGTCCGGGGTTGATATTCGATATCTTACCCACTGAGTTCGACGGCCCATTTGGCCAATCGGCCCGATAGTTCGGGCTTGTGCAAAATATTACGAAGTGGGTAAGTGGTTAATACTCATATGGGGTGTTATTGAAAGTATGGTTTTAACTTTCTAGAGGCGCTTATCAGTGCAAGTGCCAATTTCTCTAAGTGTGGATATCTAGTTTCTGCTTCTCCTAAGATTCGACTTACGTAATAAACGGGAAATTGCGTACCTTGATCTTCTCGAACCAGGACCCCACTTACCGCGATTTCTGATACTGGTAAGTACAAGTAAAGTTTCTCATCCGCCTTTGGAGAGTGAAGCAGCGGTGGGCTTGATAGATATCGCTTCAATTCCTCTAATGCCTGTTGGCATTCCAGGGTCCAGGCAAAATCGTTCTTCTTTTTGAGTAGAGTGAAAAATCCATGGCTTCGATCTGATGACCTCGAGATGAATCGGCCTAAGGAAGCTATCTGTCCAGTCAGCCTCTGCACGCTTTTACACTGTCCACGATGGTGGTGTCTTTGATGGCCTTGATTTTATCGGGGTTGATATCGATCCCCTGATTCGACACCATGAAGCCAAGGAACTTGCCCGAACCGACCCCGAAAGCACATTTCTCGGGGTTGAGCTTCATGTTATATTTCCTCAGAATCTCAAACGTTTCCTGCAAATGAGCTAAATGGTCCTCTGCCCGCAGGGACTTAACTAGCATGTCATCAATATACACTTCCATTTACTTACCTATTTGTTCTTCGAACATTTTATTTACTAGGATTTGGTAAGTAGCTCTTGCATTTTTTAGCCTGAAGGTCATTACATTATAGCAATATGTTCCGTACTTGGTGATAAATGAAGTCTTTTATTGGTCTTCCAGGTTCATTTGAATTTGATTATACCCGGAATAGGCATCGAGAAAAGTAAGGATATCATGGTCGGCCATGGCGTCGATCATGCGATCGATGTTAGGCAGTGAAAAAGAATCTTTGGGGCATGCCTTGTTTAAATCTTTATAGTCTACGCATATTCTAAGTTTGTTCCTTTTTTTGGGGACTACAACTATATTGGATAACCATTCAGGATATTTTATCTCCCGAATGGGCCCTATTTTGAGAAGTTTAGTTACCCCGTCCTTTATGAATGCGTGCTTTACCTTGGACTGGGGTCTTCTCTTTTGATTCACCGGTCAGAACTTAGGATCCAGGCTTAATCGATGAGTTGTTATCTCCGGTGGGATCCCTGTCATGTCTAAATGGGACCAAGCAAAATAATCTATATTATCAATAAAAAATTAAATAAGCCTTTTCCTGAGTGCGGGGGTTAATCCCGTTCCCAGGTATACCTTTCGCTCGGGCATGTACTCGATCAGTATAACCTGTTCTAGCTCTTCGACCGTTGATTTTGTGGCGTTAGAATCTTCGGGAACAACAAAAGCTCGAGGGGTCAGAAAATCCCCCTCTTCTTCTTCTATCTCCTGCTTCCCAGATTCGGTCGAGGCTGGTGGCGGTGATTGCTATTTGGCTTCCTATTTACCTTTGATTCTCAAATTTTTTGAGGTTTATAACATCGATATCAGTGTTACCTCATTGACCGAAAACATTTCCTTTGCAGCATGTTGCTCCACGTACACTGTTTTTACACTGTCCGACTTCGGGAATTTCATCATCTGGTGGAGAGTTGAGGAGACTTCCCTAATGTTGTGGATTCAAGGCCTTCCGAGCAGGGCATTGTACCTCATGTCGCCCTCGATTATGTGGAACTTGGTATCTTGAATGGTTCCATACACGTTCACCGGTAGGATACCCTTTAGTTGTTTTACTGGCCATATTTAAGTCGTTTAAGACTCGAGCTGTAGACACGATTTGATCCTGCAGGACGAGCTGCTCCACGACCCTCGATTGGATGATATTTGCCGAGCTACCTAGATCCACTAAAACACGCTTAACTTGAACTTTATTTAATAAGATAGAAATTACAAAAGCATCATTTTGGGGCTGACAAATTCCTTCTGCTTCTTCATCATTGAATGATAAGGTGCCTTCTGGCACATAATTTCGGGTTCATTTTTCCCTAGTGATTGATACCTTAGTGCATTTGAATATGGGTCTTCGTGGAATGTCGACCCCACCGACGATCATATGAATGACATATTGGGTTCCTCCTGTTCATTTTCCTGTTGGCATCCCTTCCCTTGAAATGATTCTTGGCTCGATCACTGAGGAACTCTCGAAGGTGGCCATCGTTGAATAGACGGGCTACATCCTCCCTTAATTGCCTGCAAACCTTGGTCCTGTGACCATGCGTGCCATAATACTTGCACATCAAATTTGGATTTTTTGGAAAGGATCGGTCTGTATGGGTCTGGGCCACATAGTCTCTTTGATTCTTCCGATTGCCGATACAATGCCTGATGCATTGATGCTAAAGTTATATTCCGATAACCGAGGTGCCTCTGTGGGATCGGCATACTTGTCAAAACCAATTTTGCTCATATGTCCCCGAGAATTCTGTCCTCGATCACTTCTTCGACCATTCCGGGCGGAATTGCGTCCCGGACCATTGTTCCTTCGATTTGCAGTGTATGGTTGATATCGGTCTTTGTTCGACCTTGGCTCCCTATCGATGTTCCTCTGATTTTTAGCTGTCGACCTGTTTGGATTCACTGAACCGGAAGGGGCTCCTAGTTGGTCGTCCTCGAACCTGATCTTTGATTGATATCGATTGTGCACATCTGCCCAAGTTACAGCTAGATACTCGATCAAATTTTGTTTCAAATGACGTGATGCTATCGAACTCTGTTCGTTCAACCCTAGGGTGAAATCTTGAATGGTCCAATCATCTATGACCGGTGGCAACTCCATGCGTTCCATTTGAAATCGGGACACGAACTCCCTCAGCAAATCATTATCCCTATGTCTTACCTTGAAGAAATCTAATTTCTTTGTTGCGATCTTTATGGCCCCGGTGTGCGCCTTTACAAAAGAATCTGCTAACGTGGAAAATGAGTCGATGGAATTTGGTGGTAGGTTGTGATACCAGATCGTTGCTCCCTTCGACAGGGTCTCTCCGAACTTTTTCAACAACACATATTCGATTTCATCATTGTCTAAATCGTTGCCCTTGATGGCGCATGTATAAGAAGTGATATGCTCGTTGGGATCGGTGGTTCCATTATATTTGGGTATGTCTGGCATACGAAACTTCTTTGGAATAGGCTTCAGAGCTGCTCTTGGAGGAAACGAATTTCGTACAAACCTCTTCGAATCCATCCCTTTCAAGATTGGCGGTGCCCCCGGTATTTGATCTACTCGGGAGTTGTATGTTTCCACCTTTTTATCATTGACCTCGATTATCTTCTCTCCTGATTCAATTCTTTTGGTAAGCTCCTCGAGCATTTTTATTATTTCAGGATCAGTCCCTGATTCCTTACCATTCGACCTTTTCGGTACTGGCTCGGTACGGCGCTCGTACCCGTTCTGGGTTATATGTTGATTTTGTAACTGAGCAACAGTGGCTTGCTGAGCCTGAAGAATTTCGAATATCACTTGGAGACTGAGTCCTCCGTCTCCTTTGCCCTGTGTTCCTTGGCCACCTGACCGGCCTTCCCGGCGTACACTCCCTTCGAGGTGTGCGCTTAGGTTCGCATTTAAAGCAACGTGCGAACTCCACAGCAGCTAAGAATTATCTCAGGTTTTCCGTTAGTGCGCTCCGGAAAGAAGGAGCAAAGGCGAAAAAGCTCAAGTGATTTTCCCTTGACTACTGTCAGGCCAGGGAAGATAANGTTTCCAATTCGAAAATTTCTTGGAATTGATCAAACTTTTTCGATCCAAAGTGTTTCACGCGGGAATCCATCGCCGATGCGAACAATCAGTCGAAATCGCAAAAGGGGTATGTTGCTGCCATTTTGAAAGGATTAAAAAGCACCGAAGTAATGTCTAAACCCAATGACAGCAACATACCCCTTTTGCGATTTCGACTGATTGTTCGCATCGGATCTCAGGTTCTCTATTGCACTCCCTAAATAGGGCGACTGGATTGAAAACCGGTGCTCCTCCGAGATTAGCCTGGCGTGTAATCCGAAGCCATTGTCACCGTGTGTGCATGCGTTTTGTGAGTTTGACATATTTTAACCTTAAAGCAAAAATTCTTGACAAGAACAAGCGTAAAATAATATGTTTTACTAGAATCAGTACTGAACAATCACTATTATCCTTAGTCCCACGGTGGGCGCCAATTTGTTTACCCTAAAATCGAGTAACAATTGAACTTATATTGTGGTTTTAAGGATATGTGATTTAATTCAATACTAATTGAGAAACAACGAATTAAATAGATAAATCGGACAATAAAATAAATCAAACCGGTCTGCAAGCAATGCCTCGACCTCGATTCGAGATAGTCTCGAGGTTGGATAATAAGAACAGTAGAGGATGTAACAAACAGTGATGAACAACAAGTAAAATAAAGAGAGCGGCGAATGTATGTATTCTTATAAGTGAATAATGAATGATCCTTACAAATGAATGGGATCCCTCTTTTTATAATAGAGGAATCCTAAATAAGGTACAATCTAATAACGGAAGTAAATCCCATGATTGGCATCAATAACCGCTTTGATTTGATCTGTTCCGGAATTTCCGTCGTGATCTTCGACCGGTTACTGATATCTCGCCATTCCGTTATTACGCCTTACTCGAAGTCAGTCATGCTCGGTCTCGATTGTTGCTAACCTCGATCTCAATGAACACTTTGATCTCCAGGCTTGATGTTCTATCTTCGAGCTTAAGCCTGATCTATTACGAGGTTACCCTCGAGGCAACTCCCCTACCTATGAAATCGGGTATTGCCTATTTCGACCGTATACAACGTCCATGTTGGTTTGTGCATTCTTTTGAGAAAAACGTATTTAACGGAAGAAAAAAAAAAGTTAAGAAGGTCTTAATATTTAAATAGTGTGTTGGTTAAATCAATCACCATGAACGTAATCACCATTATATTGTCGCTTACTCCTTTAAATTCGAAGGTCTAAATATTTAAATTCAACACAAATTTAAGTGGTTCGCATTTTATATTTTGAAATGGATATTTTTTTGTGTGGGTATTTTCCATAGGAAATTCGAAGCCGCTACTTTCGAATGCGCATTAGGTAACATGTTCGCAAAGAGTAAATCACATTAAGCAAGTTAAGAATCGATCTCAGATCTTTTATGTGAAAAATCAGTTACCTAACCAACTCGGTCAACGGTGCAGGCTTGAAGTAGAATGTATAAGTCTAAGATATGTCACAAATATCAAAGAGTTTTGATATAGTCAATTTTCTTTGTCTCTTTTAGATTTTGAAAAAAGAATTCACAGTTTTATTATGTAATATTTCTATATTTGATTAATCCATGCACATTTTAGCATTTGATTAAAGTTGACTTTCTTATATCCACTTTATCTTATTTATATCCATGAATATATATTTTTTCAAGTGACAAAAGATAAGCAGAAAACTACTCCATGAAAATAGTTTTGCATGAGATCATATTTATTTGATACAGTCTCACAGTCCCCTTTATGTAATTAAAAATAATAAGTTTTCTCAATACTATGTGATAGTACCTAGGAGCATTTAAGATTTCACAATCTAACACTGTCATTCACATATGAAATACATGAAAGCGAGATGAAGTAGATGATGGATTATTATAAGTAGCGGAAATAATTTTCGTATCAAAATCACATATAACTAAATAATTAATATATATGAGGTTTTATTGGTTATCTCTTGAAGCGTGAATATATCTCTTTTATCGCATGAGTCTTCAGTTCCATAACTTCTCAATGGAATCTCCACCACCCACACAAGCGTGATCCTCGAATTCACTATCTTCTAATGTGTTACCCAAATAATACCCGAAAACATCAATTTCGTGTGGCGAAATTTCTAGAAAAATATGGCTGAAAATTTCGGCCACCATCGCTCACTCCTCTAGGTGGAAAACCTTATGTATTTATAGTATAAGTTTTAAGGGTTAAAACACTTTTTCAAAACCTGTTGCGTTTTCCTTTCCACCAGAAAAATGATTCCTTTATTTCTTTTTATTTAGGCACAACAGAGACCACAAAATTTAATTAACAAGGCTTCCAATTATGGAATTAATTTCTAATTTTCGAAATTAATATCCACCATAATTAATTACGAATTACTCCACTAAAAGTTCGTAATTGCACTTGTTATTCAATTTCGAAATTCATCCATTAAATCTTATTTAACTCCCCATGTTAAGATTCATATACTAATCAATTAAATTAAATTACTGACAATTTAATTTATTAATTTTTTCCTTTAGACTTTCGCTTAACTTATTTCATGTGTCGGATACAAAATTCACTGGCTGAGTTTACACATGAAAACTTATAAGCTTTCATAAAGGTGTATCATCAATCTCTAAACCGAGACATGGATTCCATCAACTAACTATTACTTCGCCAATGTACATCATTATTATCCACCAGGCATATTGACCCACGAAATGATCTCGCCTTTTAATAAATTAAAATAATAATAATAAACACAACTAATAATAATTATATCAAGAGTAAGAGTATAAGTACATTTAATGGCTAGAGAGTTTATTTTATTAAGTCAGTATAAAATACTTATCTCTACTTGGTCCGTTCAATACATACAAAATGTACTACCACAAAAAGTTAAAATTAAACCATTCCCATAATCAAGATAAACTATATTTAATCTTGTGCTACAATCATCCATGATGGTTTGTCCAATTCCATCATTAGATTGTGAACTCAAACTTTATACTTATAATAACCGATGATTTAATCTTCCCTGTATAAGCTAAACTCTATACACTAAATCATCTACTATATAAGTAAATGACACAGACTAATACGTAATCTATTTAAAATTTTATTAAAATTAAATGAATAATTATATCATAATAAATACTATATCTAAATTCCCAACAGTATATTCTAATATTCGCAAGTTCAAAATTCTCACATTAAGATGAGAGTAGCTAATATTGTTGAGCAATTAAAGAAATACAAAAGGGAAAATTAAGTATTACTTCCGTTCCCAATTTAGGTCACATGAAACAGAACGACGTCTGCAGTAGCACACGAAACTTTCTTTTGGAATTGATATAAATATGTTTACAGGAAGAAACAATGCGATGGGTGAAAGTAGGATATGATCGTTTCTTTTAGAATTGTTAAACATGTGTGCAGTTATATGTTTAATAATATCCACTTTGAGACACATACGAGATTTCTTATTTCTAGATAGGCACACGCAACTGTACAAAAAAGAAAACAATTTGGAGAAACAAACAAAATAGGTCGACAGATGTCAAACGTAGGCAAAATTGTCGGCCTGTCCAGTCCTTGTAACGTAATGTTAGATTGATAATAAACCAATATTGCTGGCTTTGGTTAATAGTAATAAAATACATAGTTTGATCAATCATGGTGAAAGCAACTGTTTGGTTGGTTGCAATCTTAATGACATGAAATTAAATTGAAACTCTCCCATTAATTCCCTTAATCAACATCTAATCGCATGCAAAGCAGCATTATTAGGATATATCTTACTTTAACTGTACTAATTATGGAAGCCTTGTGCCAACAAAGGTTGTGGTGGAGTGGTAAATACTCATTCATCCTGATAAGGAAAGAATTAGTGATAAGGAAAGAATTAGAGTTTAATTAGGAATGTGTAATATTTTCCTTATTAGAGTTTAGGTCTTGGTCTCCTATTAGGTTTAGGTTTTCTCTTATTTCTCTAACTTCTTTGTCTATAAATACTTGTGGAATTAATGGGAAGGGCAAGAGTTTTTCCTCAAATATTGTTCTTTGTCTTCCACATCAAATCTTTCATGGTATTAGAGCCATAGTCTTTTGAAGAACTCTTCATTGTCTAATATTA